>CM062830.1:3442734-3485006 GCA_031772345.1 Himalopsyche anomala
TATTATATTTTAATTATAATATATTATTTTATATATATAATATAATTATTTTATTTAATTTTATTTAATATATTATATTTATAATTATTTTTTATTTAATTTATATTATATATTTTATATTAATATTTTATTATATATTAATTATATTATATTTTTATTATATTATATATTAATTATTTATTTTTTATTTATATATATTTTTATATTATTATAATTATATTTTATATTATTTATTTATAATTATATTATATTTTAATATTATTTTATATTATTTTTATTTTTTATATTTAATTAATTAATATTATAAATTTATAATATTATATTATATTTATATATTTTATAATATTTATTATTTAATTATATTATTATTTAATTTTTTATTTTATATATTATAATATTATATTATATTATTTTAATTATTTATAATTTATATAAATTATTTATTTATAATTATTATATTATATATTTATTTATTATAATTATTTATATATTATTTTTTATATTATATTTAATTTTATAATTATTATTTTAATATATATTTATTTATTTTATATATAATATTTATATTTAATATTTATATATTATATTTATATATTATTAATTATTATTTTTATTATTTATTTTTAATATATTTAATTTTAATAATTAATTTTATAATATATTTTAATTATATATATATTATTTTTTATATTTTATTATATATTATTATAATATTTTTTATATTTATAATATATTAATTTATATATTAATTATAATTTTATCTATTTTTATTATAATATTTATTATTATATAATATTTATATATTTATTATTAATATTTTATAATTATATAATTAATTATTTTATATATTATATATAATTTTAATTATTTTATTATAAATTTATAATTTTTATTAATATTATATATTTATTATATATTATTATTAATTTTAATTATTTTTATATTTATTTATATAATATTATATTTAATTATTTAATATATATATTAATTATTATAATATTTATTATTTATTTTAATAATATTTATTATTTATATATTATAATTATTAATTTTATTTATTTATAATATTTATATTTAATATATTATTTTATTTTAATATTATATATTTATATATTTTATTTTTATAATATTTAAATATATTATATAAATTTATTATTATTTTATTAATATATAATTTATATAATATATTTTATATTATTTATTAAATTAATTTATTTATTATATTTTATTTAATATTATATTTTTATTATATAATTTAATATATATTTATTTATATAAATTATTAATTTTATTTATATTTATTTATATATATAATATTTATTTATATTATTTAATTTATTATTATATTTATAAATATTATAATATTTTATATTATTATATTAAATATTTTATATATTATATTAATTTTTATTTTATTATATATAATATATAATTTATATAATATTTTACTATTAATATTTTAATTTATAATAATATATTAATATATTATATTATTAATTATAAATATATTATATATTTTATTATAATTATATTATTTATAAATATTAATTATATTATATTATTATTTAATTTTTATATTTATATTATAATTTATATTATAATTTATTTTTAATATATATTAATAATTATATTATATTTTTAATATTATTTATTTAATAATTTATATTAAATAATTTATTTATATATTATTATATAAATTATATTATAATTATATTTTATAATTATTTTATATATTTTTTATTAATATTATAAATTATTTAATATTTATAATTATTTTATATTTTTAATTATTATAATTATTAATTATATATTAATTTTATATTATATTATTTAAATATAATTATTAATATTTATATATTATTAATATTTAATATAATATTATATTATTATTTATTATAATATTATTTTATATATTTTATTATATATTATATTATTTATTTATTATTAAATAATATTAATAATAATTATAATTTATATATTTATATTATAATATTATAATAATTATTTATTTATAATATTAATAATAATTTATAATTATTATATTTATAATTATTTATATAATAAATATTTATTATAATATATTAATTAATATATTAATATTATATTATATTTAATATATTATTATATTTATATATAATTTATATTAATTATTAATATATTATATAATTATATATATTATATAATATATTTATTTATATTATATTTAATATTATTAATATTTATAATTTAATATTATTATATATTATATTATTATATTTAATTTATATTTATTATAATATTATTTTTATAATTATAATATATAATATATTATTTATATAATTTTATATTATATTTTTAATATAATTTTAATTATATTTATTATAATATTATTTATATTTATAATATATTATAATATTATAATATATTTATTTTTATATAATATTATTTATTTATAATTATTATATTATAAATTTATATTAATATTATAATTACTATATAATATTATATTATTATATTATATAATATATTATATTTATTATAATTATTATTTATATTTAATATTATATATTTATTAATTTATATATTAATAATAATTTTTATATTTAATATTTTTATAATTATATTATAATATATTTATATTATTTATTAATTATAATATTATAAATATATTATTATATATTTATTATATTATTTTTATAATATATATTTATATTATATAATATTTTATTATATTATATTATATTATAAATTATATATTTATTAAATTATATATTTTATTATATTATATAATATTATATAAATTATATTTTATTATATATTATTTATAATTATAATTTATATATTATTATATATAAATATTATATTTAATTATTATATATTTTATTATTTAATATAATATTTATTAATTATTATTTATTAATATTTATATATTATAATTATATATTATTTATTAATATTATTAATAAATATATATTTTATATTTATTAATTTTATATTATATAATTATTATATTAATTTATTATAAATATATTATTATATTAAATATATTTAATAAATAATTATTATAATATTTTATATATATTTATAATAATTATATATTATATAAATTTTATTATATTATATAATATTTATATTAATATATTATTTTATTATAATATTTTTATTAAATATTATAATTATTTATTATTAATATTATTTTATTATAATTATTATTATATTTATATTTAATTTATTTTATAATAATATATTATATTTTTATATTTATTATATATTTATATTAATATAATTATTATATATTATTTTATATTAATTTATATTTTAATTATATTTATTTTATAATATTATTTATTATTATATTTATATATATTTATATATAATCTAAAATTTATATTTATATTATATTTATTAATAATTATTTTAATTATAATTATATTATATATTTATATTATTTATATAAATTTTAATTAATTTTATATTATATTTATATAATATTTATTTAATATTTTAATAAATTATATTATATTAATTATTCTATTATAAATATTATATTATAATTATATATTTATAATAATTTATATTATATTTATAATATATTTATAATTATTATAATATTTTTATAATATAATTATATATTATTTATATTATATATTTATAATTATATTATATATTTATTAATATTTAATATATTATAATATTTAATATAATTTTAATTTATATATAATTATTATTTATATTTAATAATAATTTATTATATTAATATTTATTATTAATTATTATTATTTATATTATATTAATATAATATTATTAATTATAATATAATTATTTTAATTTTATTATATTATTTTATATTATTATTAGATAATTAATAAAATATTATTTTTTTTTAATATTATTAATATATAATATAATATATATTAATATTATTATATGTGTCCGTACTGATGTCCTCTTCTTCTACAAAATATATTTGTTAGCGTACTTGAAAATTAAATGAATAAAATATATATACTACGAAAAATGGTTGTTAGCAAACTTGAACATTATTCCAAAAATTAAATAATTTACAATTTAAAAACTGCAGGGCTGTCGATATATGCGCCGAGGTCGATTTATGCTACTATGAAAAATAGTTGTTAGCAAACTTAAACATTATTCCAAAAATTAAATAATTTACGAAATTTCTGCTACTACGAAAAATAGTTGATAGCAAACTTAAACATTATTCCAAAAAATAAATAATTTAAATACTGCAGGGCAGGGCTGTCGATATATACCCCGAGATATATTTATTTTATTTTTAAAATTTCTGGCTTATTCAATAAATAGGTTTGTAATTTTCTGACTACTTAAAAATGCAACAAAAATCCCCCCGTTGAGGTCAACGGGCTTAAAGCTAGTATTTATAATATAAATTGTACTTATTAATTTCGTATTCTCTCGATTTAAGTTATCAAAGAATATTGATTAAATCTTATATTATTACGCAATTTTAACGATTTTGGCAAAACTGACGTGGTCATCATGCACCGCCAGATTCATGCATTCCACTCGTATAAATAATACACTATAGATAACAATTGGAGTTGCATATTAATTGCATCAGTGAAAGATTATAGACGTTTGTATACACGTGCAAAATATTTTACGAATTTGTAAACACTTTCTTTCTTTGTGTTAAAAAGTTTATCGATGCTACTACATATATAAAAAATACCTTCTTATTGTGATTTATTTTGAAAACAAAATTTGCTGCAATCTTACGAGTTTTTTTAATACTTATTTTGTTTCTTACGGCAGAGTCCCGACAGAAACGTTTTTTAACGGTATGTACTATATATTTTATTTTTATAACATTTGCGCTCGTGTTGTTTTCTACATGTGAACTCTTGCTGGAGCATTTAAAAATACTAGCTGTAAGCCCGTTGACCTCAACGGGGGGATTTTTGTTGCATTTTTAAGTAGTCAGAAAATTACAAACCTATTTATTGAATAAGCCAGAGATTCTAAAAATAAAATAAATATATCGGGGCATATATCGACAGCCCTGCCCTGTAGTATTTAAATTGTAAATTATTTAATTTTTGGAATAATGTTCAAGGTTGCTAACAATCATTTTTCGTAGTATATATATTTTATTCAACTAATTTTCAAGTACGCTAACAAAAATATTTCGTAGAAAAAGAAAAAGACCCGAGGACATCAGTACGCACACATTTGTGAATTGTGAATTGTTAATTGTGATTTGTGAAAAGTGGTTATTTTATCGACTATTAATATATAGATTTTGGAATTTTTAGAATAATCTAATATTCTAATTTTTAGAATAATTTAATATCTATTGAACTTTTTTTTTCACTTCAATGGAATGTGAGAAAAAAGTCGGAAAATAAATGGGCAAAGAATTAAATTATATTTATATAAAAAATGCAATATTCACATGCAAAATATTCTAAATTAATTGGACATTTTATCAAAACAAAATTATCAAAATTTTGACTTATTCTCCAAATAGAACTTGTTTTTTAGAATATATATAATGATTTTTACTGACGTTATTTTACTACACATACTGAAACTATGCTTTCGCCAACAACTAACTATACCACGTATGTATCTAGATTAAAAACAAATCTTGAAATAATTGCGTCTTATATTTATTTTTTGAAAAACTTATTTCGCTAGTCAATCGGATTTTGTTATTTTGATAGCATTTATTTTCATACGATCAAGATGTAATGTGATTTAAAAAGAAAGTTTTCAAAAAAAAATAATGTTATAAACCAAAAAAAAACGCTCAAGGCTAGATTCGAACTATCAACCTTCTAACTTCGAACTATCAAAAAAAAATGAAATTTTCCATGTTACAATCAAATGCATATTTATCAAATTAATCAGAATAAATTAACTTCACTAATTCGCCAAACGGAGCTTATTTTTAGGAATATATGAGTCTTTAAGGGAAAAAAGGGTGAAACTTTTCCATTTGACTTTTAAGTGCAATTACGTTTTCAATTATTTTTTGTGGGAACTGTCATCAACTTTTAATTTTATGTGAAAGTTTTTTCAATAAATAAGCATAAAAAAGTAATACAAAATAACTTAGATTATTCCACGTATTGTGCTACAAACTGTGACACGTGTTTCGCCTATTTCAGAGGCATCCTCAGACAGACTTACTTTCAGTGAGTAAAAGTAAGTCTGTCTGAGGATGCCTCTGAAAGAGGCGAAACACGTGTCACAGTTTGTAGCACAATACGTGGAATAATCTAAGTTATTTTTTATTTTATATTCAAATGAACTTCCACAAAGTTACCGACGAATCCATCGAAAGCATGAACAATGTATTTTAGAGAAAAAATGATTTAAGTTATGCAATAAAAAGGGTGGGTTCAGTTCACTTTTTCCCATCATCCTAACTTGGCTCACTTTGCCGTATTTTAATCTCGTTGTCCCCAATCTATCAAACTATTTCGCTTACTTTATTTATATTACTATTTGAGCATAAATTTACCTTTTCCAAAGCATAGACTCGTTTACTCGTTATTTAAAACAAAAGATACAAAATTATTAAATTATCGGGATAAATTCTAAATACCCTCTGTTAAAACGTAAAATATTTAATAGCCGTCAGCATACATATGACACACATGGAATATTTGCATTTAACTGTCGAAACCATATTATGTAAAATAAACCACATTCATTATTTGACAGGTGTTCCATTTTTGAATCTAGAATACAAACAATCGAAGTCGGTTTGTGAATCACAAATATCGTTCCATTTTCAAATTTTAATTTATATAATGTATTTTTATCGGATCTGATATTTATGACGTTAGCTCAGTTGATAGAGAGCTCGACTGGTAATCCAGAGTTCTGTGTTCGATCCACGGTCGCGGCGTTTTTTTGTATGAATTTTTTTCAGCGATTTGATTTGTTTCGTCAAATAATAAACAGTGTATTGGGAAAATATGTCTTTAGTATGAATAAAAATATTGCGTCAGCGGAGCTTTGAGGAGGGAGGGGGAAGGGGCAGGGGGAGGGGAAATCGCGGACAATCATGCAATCATGCAATCATACGGACATTATCGAGTATTAATATATAGATGGTTTCTACGAGAGATGGTTTTGACTCAGCATTCTCCCTTGTCTATAGAATTAAGGATTGGATGAAGGCTAGAAGAGGACTAGTATTAGGGGTCGGGAAAATTTATCGTCAGCAATTAATCGCTATCAGTTTATCGCATAAAAATGTATAGCCTACTAGGTTAGGCTAGGTAAAACTACCACTTACACTATAGTCGGGACGGTGTAATTGGGGTTGTGAAACTCATACAAAATTAGGGATTTGTTTTTTTTCCGCGGAAAACGCAAAACTAAGATTTCCCTTAGTTTTCAAAAAAAAAAAATTGGATAAAGTATTTAGTTTACTACAAGAACGGTAAATATTCCGCGCACAGACAGACACCCAGCTATGCGTGTATAGCCTGGCACGACGTGTTGAATTCACAGATACTAGCTGTAAGCCCGTTGACCTCAACGGAGGGATTTTTGTTGCATTTTTAAGTAGTCAGAAAAGTTACTGGCGTGAAAAATAAATTACTAACCTATTTATTGAATAATCCAGAATTTCTGATAGTAAAAGAAATATCTCGGGGCGTATATCGACAGCCCTGCCCTGCAGTATTTAAATTGTAAATTATTTATTTTTGGAATAATGTTCTAGTTTGCTAAGAACTATTTTTCGTAATAGCAGAAATTTCGTAAGTTATTGAATTTTTGGAATAATGTTTAAGTTTGCTAACAACCATTTTTCTTAGAAGCAGAAATTTCGTAAATTATTTTATTTTTGGTATAATTTTTAAGTTTGCTAACAACCATTTTTCTTAGAAGCAGAAATTTCGTAAATTATTTTATTTTTGGTATAATTTTTAAGTTTGCTAACAATTATTTTTCCTATTAGCAGAAATAGACCTCGTAAATTATTGAATTTTTGGAATAATGTTTAAGTTTGCAAACAACCATTTTTCATAGTAGCAAAAATAGTCCTTGTAAATTACTTAATTTTTGGAATAATGTTTAAGTTTGCTAACAATTATTTTTCCTATTAGCAGAAATAGACCTCGTAAATTATTTAATTTTTGGAATAATGTTTAAGTTTGCTAACAACCATTTTTCATAGTAGCAAAAATAGTCCTTGTAAATTACTTAATTTTTGGAACAATGTTTAAGTTTGCTAACAACTATTTTTCGTATTAGCGGAAACTTCGTAAATTATTTAATATTTGGAATAATGTTTAAGTTTGCTAACAACCATTTTTCTTAGAAGCAGAAATTTCGTAAATTATTTTATTTTTGGTATAATTTTTAAGTTTGCTAACAATTATTTTTCCTATTAGCAGAAATAGACCTCGTAAATTATTTAATTTTTGGAATAATGTTTAAGTTTGCTAACAACCATTTTTCGTATATATATAAATAAATAGTTAATTAAATTATTATATATAATTGAGCAGCCCTATATAGCCTCTCACAACTCTGCAGTTTGAAATCTTGGAATTTCAAATTCGTTTAGTGCAAGATTTCACCCACAGATGTCATTATTAGTTCACTAAAAACGCGTTTTTATTTTTTGCTTTGTATTATTTAAATTATATAGAGTTTTTATATCGCTTTTCTCAATTAGATTCGTGGATCAGTGCGTTAGCCGTCCGAACGTCGCGCATGAAAATTGGGGCATGGTATCGAATCCCACAGCTTGAGAGAATATTTTTGGTTAGTACGATAATTTTGTTTGACTTTCAAAAGAAATTCAAAGAATTCAAACATAGACGTCAGAGAAAAATGAAGAAATGAATTAATGGCGACAGCGGGGCAGGATGGGGGGGGGGGAGGAGGACCGTCTTTCTTGACGTCATCGAAAAGGCAAAATCGCGACCATATACAAACGAAAAAAGTATGTATTTGCTATGAATAAAAAAATGGTGACAGCGGGGCTGGGGCGGAGGAGGGGGAGGGAAAATCGCGGACAATCATTCAGACGGACGGACATTATCGAGTATTAATATATAGACTAGCCAACATTTGACTGTATGCGCGTCACAGACGGCCGTCTCTTAGTAACGACATATTTTTTTTTACAAAACTAAGGAAAATCTTAGCTTTGCATTTTTTTCGGAAAAAACCAAGTCCCAAATTTCGTATGAGATTCTCTCCCCCAATTACACTACCCCGAATAACACTGTCCCGACTTTAGTGTAAATGAGGGTTTTACTATATTGCCTAACGATCTTAGCGATCATTTATAGATTATAAATTTGTTTACGCGAACAATTGACTCGGCTGTAAACTGCTAGCAATTAGTTACTGGCGGTGAATTGTAGGCGATACATTTTCTTAGACTCCTAGTATGTATTAAGCTTTTCGCTCTCTAGACCAGGGTTTCTCAACGGTGGGCCACAGCGTGTTCTAAGGGGGTCACAGAGATTTATTTTTGTTTTGGGGAGCCACAACACAGTTCAGGAGGGCCACGGGTATTGATAAAACGATACAGGGAAGAGCATAATGGCGGACGTCGCGGAGCTATTTTTTGTAAATCCGTAAATAAAATAAATTACTGGCATTCTAGATTTGAAAATCTCGGAAGAGCTATAAAAAAGGTGGTTTTTTGAAATTATAATTTTCATGGGAAGACAAAACAATGGTATGGAGGGCCACAGAAAAATAAAACTCAAAAGGGGCCACGCTCCCAAAAAGTTAAAGTGGTCTAGAGCAGTGTTTCTCAACCTTTTTGGGCCTTTATTATGAGTGTCTTTATTTTTCTGTGCCCCCCATATAAATTCCAATTTCAAGAATTTTTTTCAGCGTGAGACCTTTTTTTAGCTCATCCAGGGATTTCAAATCGTAAATCCCAGGAATTTGCCTATATAACCGGCGTGGGACCTTTTTTTAGCGGAATTTCGTAAAATTTAGCCGTGGCCCCCCTAAGCTGTGCTGTAGCTCCCCAAATCAAAAAAAAATCTGAAACCCTGGGCAGCCACAGGGCTCTCAGTTGAGAAACCCTACTCTAGACGTTTTAGTTTGTAATGATCTGATTATAAGTGAATGGGAAAGAACTCAAGTAACTCATTTGATTATGTTAAATGTATTTAAACACAAATCCATATATATATACAGCGGTGGGCTGGAAAGGGCTCGGAGGGGCTCGCGCGAGCCCCTTGTTAAATTGGACTAAGGCCGGCGAGCCCCTTGTTAATTTAAGAGAAAAAATATTCTCAGATCAAAATGGTATACAACCGCAATTTCTGACTTATATATTATATTATCTTCGACAGCTTCGGTATTCATATACATTTGTAACCATTTACATTGATAAATTTACAGCAAATTACATATTGTTACATATTATAAGTGTATTAAGTAACAATCGATTGCTTATTTAAATATTGCATATAATTTCATACTAATAAAATAAATTCACTCCTTCCCCAGAACACCGAGAATTGCTTTGAGATTAAGCGAGCCCCTTGTTAATGTATTGGCAGCCCACCGCTGTATGTGTATGTATATATATATATACACAGCGGTGAGCTGCCAACACATTAACAAAGGGCTCGCTTAATGTTAAAGCAATACTCGGTGTTCTGCAGTATGAGTGAATTTTTTTAATCACTTCTATGCAATTATATGCAATATTTAAATAAATAACCGATTATTACTTAATACACTTGTAATATTTGACAATATGAAATTTACCGTAAACTTGTCAATCTAAATTATTAAAAATGTACTAATGTGTATACTGGAACTGTCGTAGATAATATATAAGCAGTGGCGGCTCATTCCCTGCGTAACTGCAGCGCCTCCAGGCAAATTGAAACAAATGTAATATTATGTAAATAAGTACATAAATTGATATCTTACACCGCGGTTATAATATCAGAAAATGACGCACGTACATTTTGAGCAGTTTTCGATAATAAAAAACAATCCAAATGTATTTTTTTATTTTTAATCTACCGCATCACCCCCAGATATTTGGTCTACGAGCCGCGCCTGTATATAAGTCAGAAAATGCATTTATATACTAATTTGATCTGAGAATATTTTTTTCTCTTAAATTAATAAGAGAACCCTAACTAACCCACCCCTGCTTCGAATTTTAGGGGCCTCAAATAAGTTCATATTATATTTACATTTACATTTATTCCTGTTTTCTAAAAAACAGGGAATACGAACCGTATTGCGCCTTGGTTCTCCCAATAGCAATCTGTCACTGAATACGTTTAGAATATTATATTTTTTTGACGAACAAAACTTTTTAAGAACATTTTTGTGAATTTTGACACTTTCTCTAGTATGCAAACGTTAAGAGGATTTAGCCTTGGTCCATGTCCGGTTCGATAGAACATCACAAAGACTACAACTGTAGATACCTGGGATTATGTATATACCTAGTTCCTAATCAAATAATTATTATGTCTGGTACTTATATATTATGTTTGTATTGAGGCTCAGATCGTAACAATGATAATTAATAGTACTTAATACTACAATGTATGTATCTTACATTTTAAATCAAAACATTCTTTTTTTTAAATCATCGATCTATTTGAATTGTCATTGTGTATTACGATTTATGGCAGATTAAAATAAGCTTTCGGATTTCCGAAAAGATTTCTTAG
The DNA here is from genome assembly GCA_031772345.1 of Himalopsyche anomala. Classification (NCBI taxonomy): domain Eukaryota; kingdom Metazoa; phylum Arthropoda; class Insecta; order Trichoptera; family Rhyacophilidae; genus Himalopsyche; species Himalopsyche anomala. Next base: position 3,454,398 of record CM062830.1, read on the forward strand.
CGCATGTACAGTACAAATCTAATCAATCATCATTTTAATTGCGTTATACAATTTAAAAGTGGACTTTGTTAAACCACATATTCATTAATTTAAGCAATCACACCACCAGATAACCTATTTTTTCAAATAAATAATTTAAATTGATAACATTGATATTCATTATGTTAAATTATTAGACCTGACAAGGAGTGGAGTAGTGAAGCCTGGACCCCGACCCTTTACTTATTTTCGAACCCTTCTTTTACTTATGCACATGTCAAATAGTTATAAACTATATTATTTACAAAAATAAAGCAATGAGCGAGCCGGTTGATAAAATTTTAGCAGCACACCACTGAATTAAGGGTACTCTGAGCATGTTTAGAACTGCCAAGTTGATTACAATATGGTAATTTACTGTTATTGTTGGTATATAATGGAATTGAAAAATTAGATAAAATATGCAAGAATAAAATTATGTGGTTATCAAAGCAATAATCGTTGAATATTTGACTTATTTTCCGTTTTCCGCTGGTTTTAAAGTTTTTTTAAATAATATTTGATTCCCGACTAATTCGGCATAATATAAGCAGGCCGGTTCCCGGGATTGCAAACTAGTCATCATCATAAAAATACCTAAGCATTTAATTTTGTGAATCATTTAAGAGTTCACGTACGTGGTCCAAGTTCAATATATTATTAACAACGACAAATGATTCATTACTCACTCGCTAATTGTTACTAATAATCGTACATGAACTCCTCTACAGCGTCAGTTGTAATTTCTGAGTTGTTATAAATTAATAAATAGTCTAATGTAATGCATATGGCTTCTTAATGGATCTCAACGGAAGTTTTTTTACGAAAACTTATTGTTACTCAGTTACTAAACCTATCTCTTTTTCGAAGATAGAAAGAATAAAAGGAAAGGACTAGGACGTTTATTTTAGGATCGGAAAGATGGTAAGATTTTTTAGATATCACAAATAATCATGCCTTTGAACAGAAATCGACAAATGTCTTGAAGAAAACGCTGTTCGTACTGGAACTCGAATCTGTGAGATCCGTTCCGGAAGTCTTGCTCTGAGTGACCACCGATCAACGTATTTGAAAGGATAGAAGAATTTGATAAATAAACGTGACAAGAAAAAGTTATGGAAACCGCGTGACATAAAAAGTGCACGAAATCAAGTAATAGACCCCTGGTCCCAGGGGTGGGCTGGAGGGGGCTCGCGCGCGCCCCTTGTTAATTTAAGAAAAAAACAATATTATCAGATCAAATTAATACATGACTACAATTTCTTACTTATATATTATCTACGATAACTTTAATATACACAGTAGTAATTTTTAGCCATTTACATTGATTAGTTTACAGTAAATTGCATATTGTTACATATTGTAAGTGTATTAAGTGACAATCGATTGCTTATTTAAGTATTGCATATAATTGCATAGGAGTAATAAAAAAAATCACTGCTCCCCATAACACCGACAATTGCTTTGAGATTAAGCGAGTCCTTGTTATCGTATTGGCAGCCCACCGCTGCCTGGTCCTGTTCATAAAGTAAGTCTCCGGACCTGGTTTTGTTTTCTATTATGATATTAATTTACGAGTGTTACAATACCTGGTACTTACATTACAACAGCCATTGGTTTACAAAAAAATTCAATGCTAATATTGGTTTGAAACATTAAACATTCTATGAAAAAGGTTACCGGAACACCGTTCCACCGCGTTACGTGAGAAAAAAGCACTGCCTATTCATATACGTAAAACGAGCAAGACCATGGAGACCTGCTCAAACCCACCTTACTTCCACTACTTCTTATCTCACCTGCCTGGTTGACGACGTCAAACCCCGAACAGATGAAAAGAACACTGACCCAATAGTAGCGAGGGGGTGCGGAAGGGGGCGGACCACATTTTCAAAAATAAATACAAAATTTTTCGAGAAATTATTTTTATACATAAAAAAAATTAAGCCATCCGATGTAGTAAGAACTCCTAGTGGTTTAAAAACAAAATTAGAGGAAATATTGGAGGCGGCAAATTTAAGGACCGCTCCGGGTGGCAGGACCTCTTCTTACACCACTGCACTGGCCACAACTTTTAATAAGGATCATAGAGGCACTGAAGAAAGAAAAAAGGGAAAGATGAGGGTAGAAAAAAACAACATCAAAATACATGAGAAGAAAGAGAAATAGCGCAAAGGCCCTTCTTTCTATAAAATATGGAAGACACAGACAAGACAAAGCGAGCAGCATGACCACACACTGTCAGAAGTGTACCGAAGCATATAACCAGACATTAATTGAACCATTACGAATGGTGAAAGTATCATTAATTAACTTGGACATCTTTGACGCCACTGCATTGTTTCTCCGTACCTAACAAAATACTTATATTATAATATCATGCCACTGAAAAACATAATGTTAAATTACCTGTTTACCTACCGATAGTTTTAATTATCTAATATCTAAAACTGATAAAAGGATAATAACCATAAATTACTTTTACTCTAATATATAACATTATGTATATACATGCATGCATTCGCCAAAAAGTATTATTTTTACAGTATATTTTAAACAATTCAATGGGTAAAGCTAACCAGAGGGCTACGAAATTTCACGCTCTTATCAAATTCGAAACTTTCATACAAACTTTGTATCGTTCACCATATGAATTTAGCTTAATTGTACGCAAATTCTTATTACAACAAATATTCAACGGCAAATTACAAGAAATCTCTATTTCATACATAACGTTTTTGTAACAACGACATTGATGTATTATATTTCTTATATTGCTTCGTGATTATTTCGTTTGTTTTGATTTTGGCCTTTGGCTTAATGATTTCAATGTCATTTATTTTAAGACGTCATTTAGCTTATTGTTAGAGGAACAAATCAGCACATTAATCATTGTTTTGACCGGAATCTTTTTTATCAAAATCCATCTTCTGTCTTCCGAAAAATAGCTAATATTAATAAATTATTATTACCTCGATAATTTCCGTACCGATAATGACAAAATCTCTTCCACTTAATCAGATCCGGGAAAGGATTGGATTTATATAACAATAGATAATGTATTAATGGCCTCTTCAATATTTTATTGCTGATAAACAGAAGAGAAATTGTTTTACTAATTATATTTGCAATTGAATGACAATATTGGAAATACTATGATCGACTCGGATAATTATTTTGTATTTTTCACAGTAGAACTGTTTCTTTAGAGCAGGCAGAATAACAAAACCAGTGAATCCAGTCAGTCGGTTGTTTTTGTTAGTGATCTCGATGATTCGAGGGTATTGCACTTTATTTTCTAAAATTGATGACCGAAATTATTTTTGAAATAAAACCCCTGCTAGACGAGGCAACTCAAGAGATTGGGTTGAACTGATACGGAAAATGTCGAAACGTGTAATTGAGCATTAATTTGATTAATCTATATTGGAGACAGACAATACTAAATTACGATAAGATTTCTATCAGACGATCAATGTTCATAGTATTTAAAAAATATATAAAAACATGTTTCATAATTTCAATTGTAATTTACCTACTTACTTAAAATCAGTTCATAATGTTATGGCGCATCAAATCAGTGGCAGATTACACTTTAAACGCATAAGGCGTGCGCTTGTGGCCTCAAAAATATAAAATTATAGCTTACATAATTTATACCTCAACAATTTCATTGAATTTACAATGTTTATTTCTATTTTGTAAGGAATTTTGCGCTTCTTTTATGTTATCCAAAGAACAGAGCCTCCAAATTATATTGCGCTTGAATAATTCAACATACTTTACCAATCAAAATTTTATCAAGTTGGCAAGAAGCAAATTGAAAATGACTTCGTTTTAACAACTCCACTTAGCTGTCGGCAGCAACTGTTTACCTTTTCAATTTACAACGACCAATTTTCTAATAGCGCTAATCAGAACAGACGTGTTAAATAATTTGTTATTACTTCCAAGGTACAATCTATAAAAGTTTATTACTTTTGATACGTTAACTTACCTCAGTGGTGTAGGAAAGGGTCCTTCCGCCCGGGGCGATTCTTGAATTTACCGCTCCCAATATCACTTCTATTTTGTATCTATGAAATAGAAGTTTTTAATGTAGGTGGCTAAACTTTTTCTCGAAAAATATTGTATTTATTTTTGAAAATGCCGCCCCTGCTGCACCCCCCTTGCTACGCCACTGACTTACCTACCTTCCCTAGCGTACTCATCTAATAATGTTTATATACGTACAGGTTTCCAATGTACGGTGAACACGAGCATTAAAAGTATGCTCCTAACAGTCGAACCTCACAAGATAGGAAGCGGGACTTGACTATAAGAGACTTCAGTAAACTAAAAAAACTGTCAATTGTAGATTTAACAATGCACGTATTTTTTTTCTAAGCGAATTTCATTTATTGTGAGAAGTATTAATTTAAATACATGATGTTATACCCAAAGAATAATCAACACTAATAAAAGCCATTAAGACCAACAGTAGTTAAGGATAATAAATCGGGTAACAACAGGTAGTAGGAATGAAAAAAATCGCTAGAAATATGGGGTCCTCATGCAAACGTCACGCAAGCCCCTATTTTTTAATATTCATAAATTTGGGCCCTCTTTTTCGATGGGCCCTCATTCATTGCATGACTCTGCTTTGAGGTGGCCGGGAGCCGGTAAATTGCTCGAATTACAAATTATTCGAATTGCTTGGTTTTTTAAACTATTTTTCACGACTTTTTCTATGAATTTCATTTTTATCTTGTGCGACACTTGTTTAGAGAGTGAAATATAAAAATAATTTTCCTAAGTATTTATTTTAACCGTGTTCGCTCCAAATGCGGAACATATGATCTTTTAATGGAGTTTATCTCAACAGAAGTGTTTCTACGAGAACTGCTTATTAATTAGTTACTTAAACTATTTCTATATATTTCCAGAACACATAGAAGACTAGGGCTAAGACAGAACAAACGGAAACAAATTGATTATCTTGTTATTCGAGCAATTTACCGGGAACCGGCTATGCCACTGGTCCCAACCCTCAGCTCAATAAATTCTTATTGTAACCCAATCAGAATATTATTTTATTTGCTTACATAATAATTATTATGTAAACAAATTTCGTTTATATTGCTGTTCATAATAGAAAATATTTATTATAATGAGTAGGTATCTATTTATACGTAGGCCTACTTTATTTAATTAATAGTTAGGCATTCCAATTATTGAATACATTTCTTTGTAAAGTTTTACAGTTTCACATATTGTATGGATTGGTGTTTATCATTTATTGAATAATAATTAAAGCAATTGAGAGAAGTACGAACATGTATACATGCACAAAGAATTACTTACAACTTAATTTAATTATATATTTTAATTTATAAATGTGTAAATTGTAATAAGTGCGAAATATGCAACTGTTTGGATGAAGTTATTTCTTTTAATTTTGAGGTACCAACTTACGAGTAGTTTTTAATGCATAAATCAGTTATTCGTGGTCGATATTATATATTTTTTTAATGTTTAATCACATAAATATGGGCTACCAAAACTTCATATTATTTTCGTAGCATTGTTTTTTAGCATTGATTCTTCTTATTTATCGTAAAAAAATTGACTTTTAAATATAGTCTTCAACCCATCATTCACTTGAAGATCCATCAATAAATGGTTTTCCTTATTCAGCTATAATTTGACAAGCTCGAAAACTTTCCTGAATCGTGTTTAAATTTTTTTTACTGAAAACAAGCATATTTTTTGTTAATTGTTGACGTTTTCCTCCGATTTTTTTTTCTCGATAATTTTCTGGAAATTATTTCGTCCCGTGTTTTGTAGTGTAGTGTCGTTTAAAATTTTACTCTTTAAAAAAAGAAACCGTTCCATTGCAAATAAGACATATGCATTTTTCTTTGTTTGGCACAAAAAATATCGAATTAACCACTGCTCATAAAATAGACGACACTCAACATCTAGTTTCCTTTTCTTTGAAATAATTATATTGTGGCAATAAAAGAAGTGAAATCGAAATACAACTGAATATTTTCGATTTGGGAAATTATTTGGACATTTCTATTGTTCTTTTTTGCCTGCAAAGAATTTGCCCTTCTTAGAATTTCAATAAATGAGAATATTCGAGTAAACGAACATCTGGCCGTCTCGCTTCTTTCACTTTGAGACCCCTACCAGATAATCGTATCCCAATTGATGATTTGAAATAAACAGTTGTCGTGAACTCACAACTAAATCATGAAAATTTATATTTCTTACATGAATAATTTCTATGCAAAAATCCAGAACTTTTCGCGGGCCAGATCAGTTTGGTGACCGCTGCTCTAAGCACAGCATAATAGGTGATTCATTTTTGACATAAATTAATACAAAAGACGACATTCATGTTTGGTAGATTAGATATATTTAGAGTAATAAATACTTACAAAATTTATTTATTGTCAGTAAAAAGCTTTTTCAGTACAGTACACTTAATAAACTAATTAATTCTTATAATTTAAATATATCTTCCTTTTTCAATGTGCAATGATAATATCAAAACGTGTAAAAATTTCAATACCAGTCACTCGATTACAGAGAATTACAAATGAGTCAAAAAGTTTAATGTAGGCATAACATTACTGCAAGTATTTTTTTTCTTGACAGTTGAAAGAAATCTATCATAAAGTGTTGCAATAAAATACCACGTTTTCAAACATACATACATAGCAGGTCATTATTATCATGCCTTGAAAAAAGCTACACTAATAGAGTTGACAACTTCCTGTTCAATTAGACATTATTATTTACAATACAAATTAATAACAAAATGCTTAAAAGAAGGATATAGATTTACATGGATCTGTGACACTTTGATTGTCATCGGTTTTCAAATGACATGACGACATAAATGAGCTCATATACTGAATCCTGAAAACATATCTTGAAAACCTGTAAGTTTTCAGGGTACTGAAAACAAAGACGGTTATTTAATTACATTAAAAAATTGCCATCTAAATAAAAAAAAATGCATTCAATAATCAAAAAAAAGAACAAAGTACACGAAGATAAATCCATCACAAAGCAACAATGGGCTGACTCATAGATTGAATTTATCTCTCACATAGCTTTGTTATTATAGTAGATTTACAAATGGTAATTGAAATAATTATTGACGGAGTTTTCTGCAATGAATATAAACAAAGCGAGTCAACTTTTTATCAGTTTTTTTTACCATATTATTATTAAGATGTAAATATAAATGCTGATAATGAATAAGCACAACACAGTTTAATATCAAACAAAAGTTAAATTAATGTGGCATTGCAGATAAAATTCAATAATTTGTATGAATCATAAAGTTATTATTGGTTTTATACTTTTCTATGTTAGATCTTTACGATTCTTGATTTGAAACAATAGATGAAACATTTTTTCAAAAAAACTACAACATTATACTTAGCTTTGAAAACAGGGTAGGACAAATATTAGAGGTATGGTGGTTTGGCTTTGTCGGAATCAGGTGAGAAATTGAGCTAAACAGCTAATTTTAAAGCAAAATTCAATAATTCATTTTCAGGATATGATAGGGTGAATGAAAAGAGATGATAACATTACAGACATCAATGCTTTCAAATGAAATTATATAAAACAATTTTATTAAATTATAATTATCTAGAGACTTTTAAAACCAATATATTATTTAACCATAACCTTGACACGATGTCCTCGATTTCATATTAAAATAATCTGACATTTGCACTGGAAACTGGGTAGATCTAGATAATGTACAAAAATGTTTGCAAAAAATATTTGACTGATTATTTCTTATCGACAATCATTAATTTCAAGTTGATTATTTGCACATTTTACTGGATTAATTTAATGGGATGGTTAAAAAATCTTTTCACTATACACTGTAACCTCAATATTATAGATCAATGCAGACAAGGGGGTGTCTGAAAAGCTGAGAGTCTATTACATAGTAAAGTAAGTTTTCTGAATGTGTTTTAATGAGAATTTAAACGATGCTAGTGAATTTTCCATGAATAAATTATAAATATTATGCTATTTACCAAAATGATAATGGATATATATTTGGATTGAATGTGACTTAGCGGTCGTCACATTATTCCCCACTACGCGTTCAAACTACTGCAGGTATGATCAAAGGCTAATGGCAATTGAAGTTGAGCATGTATAAACTAAAAAGAATGTGTTATAAATTTTCACAATTCACTGGAAATTTTGTGCATTATATGGAGGTTTGTTTTATCGAGATTTTACTGCAAAATCATTTAATTTCATATAATATTTATGTATGCTAAATATGAATGATAAATATGCTTTGTCACAATTATTATTCTGTCCTCTTTCAAATGTAACATTAAAAGGAAGTTGTATTTCAATATATCATTAAATTTTCATGCTGGATATGGAAGTAAGGTTTTTTATATACATTTCGACATATTATGATACATAAATTACTCTATATATAGGTGATTTAACTTAGGTTGTGTTTGACAGAATTTCACTGGACATATTATTTTTAAATACAAAAATACCTACTGCTAATTAACACTTTGAGGAGTATGCCAAACTACGGCCATATACTGAATCATCAATAATTTTAGGCTAGGCTTTTTATCAAATTTATAAATTTTTTGTGTACAAATACAACACGTTTATTAGTGATTTTTGGCACTTTTAGCCATTTTTTTTATTATTTTGTATAAAAAAATGTATAAAATATCTAGTCATATTATATAATATTGAGCATATTTTTTTTTATTAGATTCCTTTTTAAGGAATTTGCAATATGACGCTACATGCAAACAGATCAATTTGGTAAAGATTTACATCTGAATTGGAAATTAAAGCCCTTATCTAACTGATAAGTTTTTATAAGACATTTTACTATACAATATTTTTAAATCACTACTATTTCTACATTCCTCAAAATATCAAGTATTATTTTTCTATGATTTTATTGAAAATAATTCACTACTTACATGGTTAAACATTGTATTTTATAAACTGGTGATTGTCCAAAACGTAGATAGAATAATTTAGGTGTGACGTATCGATATTTACAAATGTTCAATATTACTTACGATTTATCATTGGAGGTAATGACATAAGATATACTTTATTTTTCCTGCTATTTTAGCTGTGAGTGACAACTATTTTCGCTAAGATTAAGTGATTCGACTAATAAAAACAAGATTATTGAAACAAGGAGATTTATTCAATAATTTAACACGTCGAAAAACCTATTAAATTGATAATTAATTAATACTGCATATTTTGCAAATCAATTATTTTTTCAACTATAAGCAATCTATTTTGAATTGTCTATCAGTGTTGTCAAGGCAGAGTATGAGATGTGGTAAAAAAGTGCATATTATTTTTTTTCGTACAAAATACTGTTATTTATTGATTTGGGATTTACTTGGTAGAACTCCATTTTAATAGGGTAAAAATATCAAAGTATTTCAGTTCTACAGTTTAACAGTTTCAAAACTGTAGAACTGAAATACTTTGATATTGTTAGCCTATTAAAATACTGTTACATTTAAATATTAGCTATAAATTATTAATAATATCAATGGCATCCTTAATAAAAATTGCAATCAAATGAACTTTGTCAATCGATATATTTATAAGTAAAAAAAAAATATTTCAGTAAACGGTGACCTAAACACAATATTAAAGATAAAAATAAACAAACGGAGAACTTTACAAGATAGCTTTATTATCTGTTACTCTATCTAGCATCCGATCACATATTCATACAATTATTTCTTTAGGTATATTAACCATCTCTCTTTTGAGAATATATCAACATATATTGTATGATTAATTTGACTTATAACTGCCATAAACCAGTTAGAATACAAAAAAAATATTGCACTCCATTATACAATTTGTTTATGGTGCTAAATTTAACAGTGCCAGGGCACTAATTATGTTGATTAAATTTACATTGTTACGTGTTGTCGACGATTCATTAAAAAATACAACAATGTTCAATTGCAAACGCCAGTCATTTAGTTATCAGTAATCAGATGACCATATGTGATTTACTGTACCATAAATGTATGTTTAGAGTGGCAATCTATTTATTTATTATTACCTCGTAACATTACAAGGCATTTTAAGGCATTAATTATGTATCAGATTCATCCGCTTGCTCTTATTGCATTTCAAAGCATTCTCTGCAAGCAGACTTGCCTTAAAGGCCATATAACAAAATGTAGTTTTGAAAAATGTATTTATTATAAGGTAGTTATAATACAAATCCAAGAGGAAACAAAATGAGTTATATGAACGTACAATTTTAAATTAAAATTGAATTAATATAAACATTGGGATTATTATGTAGTTCAATGCTTAATTTGAAGAATTTACATAATATAGGCAAGTATGAATTATAACTAAAGATTGTACCAATTTATTTATCACAAAAGTATACATATAAATCTCTATCCGAACGATTTCATTTAATTAATTTAAATACTACAAAAAAAATTACACACCAACTATTGTCATGATTCAAAAACATTTCAATTCATCGTTTTGATCAAAAAAATGATTAGTGTGTCATAAATTATTAATATTAAATATACAAGTATGTTAGTAGGTGGAAATACGCGAAACTAAATATAGTATTTTTTAGAAATATAAACTAGAGTTTCCCAATCTTTTTCAGTCACAGCACATTTCATTTATAGTATTTATGGAATACGTGTTTTGTGCTCATTTGATATTTTGATAAAAATAAATCAAATATAATATTTCAACCCTTTAATTTTACAAAATAAAAATGATTACCACAGCAATTTAGTCAATAAAACATATGATATCAATGAAATAGAAATATTACTATACATTTGGTAATATTCGATAACAGATTTGGTACTAGTTTGTTTTATGGTATATGTTATGCAACAACAGAGGAGTTGATATTATCTGTATAAAATAAAACATTTTTTCTTTAATAATGATGAAGACCAGATTTGTTCACCGCGAGCATCATTCGCTTATTATTTTATAAATAAAACGCATTTCTATATAATGTTGCCAAGGTTGTGAGTCATTCCTAATAATTGATTGAATCGACAACTTTTAGTGACTATTAGGATCCATTTACTAACATGTAAATCACTTCCTTTTAACAGAGAACAAGGTTGGACTATCAAGACCTGTTTACCACAACTCCACTTAGTGATCAGCTGGTCCCTTTCTTGTAATACTTGACCAGATTGAAATTGAGGTATGTTTGATAAATGAAGACATGACCAAATTATGCCTATTATTATAGCAGTGAACTCTAGCTACAGTTTCAAATATTGAAGTGTAATCTCATACATAAAGCAGCATTAGAAGTTGTCATGCATTATTTACTATAAAATTAATATTGTTTAATAAACTAGAACCAAAGATTGTATTGTCCTTTCAGTGCATCAAAATACCACTTGAACGTACAATTGTCTATACAAATATCTAACAATATAAACAAAAGTGTGTACTTTGTGTTTTTAATATATATGTGGAACGCGATTTGGGAAACACTTACGTTAACTAATATTACTAACATTATACAAATGTTTCATGTAATTATTGATGTAGCCTCATTTTGTGTAACGGAAAATACTTTTTGATTATTGCTATAAATTGAGATTATTAATTAAATTATAAAATAGGTCAAACAATTAATTAGACATTACAATAAAAAAATGACTTTTATAGGCTGGAGTATCTTAAAATTATAAAATAAACACAACTAGTTGTTATCTAATCTACAATGTCAATATTGAATAGTTTCTTGTTTTTTTTTTAAATATAATAATATATTTACATACAGACGAAACTGTTTCAAATTAAAAAAAAAATGCCGAAATTTTCGAACATTTATTTTTTCTCGATACATTGTTTAAAAAATCGTGAAAATGATTTTGTACAGCATGTTCATAAGAAGAAAATATACAGGATGTGGCTTCATCACAAAATTGTTACTTACTTATTATTTTATGACAAAAATACAACATAAGTGAAAGAAAATATTAAGTGCATTGGGTGTATAAAAATCCCTTTTGAAGTTTTATACATTTTTTTTTAAAAGAAATTGAAACATTTTTGTTCAATTTAAACAATATTGCCTGTTTTTTTTAAATGATAATTTATCTATAGCTTTCATTGTGCTTTAATTTTACTAAGTACCTTATGACTTCTCATTCAGGTCAATGGTCTCCAATTCTTCCTTGGTATCTATTTTATTATCAATTTGTCTAGTCTTCTCAATTGTGCTATCATCATTTCTATAACCCTGAGGTCCTATTAAACTTAATACTACCGGCAAGAAAACAATACCGTTGAACAGTCCAAATAATATTACTAGGAAGAAAATTTTGAAAAATGATTGGAAAATATAGGCTTCCGACGTGCTGAGCACCGAAAGAGAGAGAAGAGTCGACCCGCCTCCGTACAGGACTGCGGCTCCGATTGAAGTGACAGTGTGCAATGCGCGTTCTTGCCGAGTGCCTGGCAAAGTTAAGAACGTGTGACCGACGTGTGCGGCATAATCCACGCACAAACCGACCGCCAACTCTAAACCGATGCAAGACACAATGTCTACGGTGAGACCCCAGCGTTGCATCCAACCGCACACGTTGACCAACGTCAATAAGACGCAGATAAATATCCAAAAGCACATCTGAAGATTTGCAATTAATATTATCGTGCAACCCATCACGCACACGAGTGCTAATTCAAGATTTCTTTCGACTTCCACTTGTATGACTTCATCGGATACCCAATTCGCAAACACTTTGGCCCAGAGTGTGGCGAATTTGTCCCCGGACGAGAAGTTTGACTCGCGAATGAGATCTTTGATTTTATGCATCGCTGGAAGGTAAAATTTCGGGCCGGAGAACTTTTTGAAGGTAAAATCTATCGTCGATACGGTGACGGGTGGCGCCGGTTGACCGCATTGAATTTCACGGTCGCCGAAACGAAATTTGCCTACATATTTAGCGCCCGTCGGACTAAATAAAAATTTTGAAAGATAATTCCCCCATTCAGTCTCAGTTAATAATATGTTTTCCAAATCTATTTGAAAATTATTCATGACGTAAGCTTTGAATGGAATCGCCCACGCGTCTAAATCTTGCACGATATCGGTCTCATTCTGCATTTGAGAGATCAAGGAATAAATTTTCGGTAACTCGGTAGAGTAGTTTAATGCGCCCATGAAAACTGACGCTTCGTATCCCATGTCAGGATAGTAAATTTTACGCTCCTCTAAGAATTTGCTGTAGTATTTTCCTTCCGGGATAAACCAGGCGGGATCAAATTTTTGTTCGAGACGAAGTAAGGCTTCGACGCTAAATCCGGTCATAATAACAGTAAACAATAAAACTAACACTTTTACGGGAACACTAAATATAATATTTGAGTAAAGCTTAAACAATATTTGCTGGAATATTGATTTGTGGCCATGTTTAGTCGGAGTAAAATCTGGATGTTTTATACAAGGAAACACTCCGTTATATTTGGCTTTCATTCTTTTTACATCCAGAACAAAGATAGCGACGTAAAAAGTAACGGAGAATACAAAAATAAAAAGGACTCCGACGGCGGCGTACAGACAGAACGACTGAAGAGAAGGCAATATTGTGATGGATCCGACGAGAAAAGCCGCAATGTCAGTGAAGGTGGTGATGACGATGGATACTCCAGCGTGCTGCAGCATCAATCCGATCTGATCAGGGAAAGGAAGATTCCTTTCAGACTCGGTCAAATGCTCCCAGCACGCTTTCATGACAAACATATCATCAATTCCGAGGCCCATCAGTAGGAACGGCAGCGACGTGTGAACGGGGCCGTAAGGAATTCCAATCAACGAACAGACGCCAGTCGCAACGATGATAGCCATGCCGACGCACAAGAGTCCCACACTTCCGAGCATCAACTTCGTTTCCACCCAATTGAACTTTGACAGGATCAACTGAATATATATAAACATTAATCCGATACCGAACATTAACTTGTCTACGTCTTGGAACATTGTCTCTCCGCTGATATCGCCGTAGCTCCTTCCGGCCTCATAATAAAGATTCATATTACTGGAGATATTTAAGGAAGCCTCTGACATGACGTCTAAAAACTTTTGTTCCCACGCGAGTGCAGCTTCGGATGCCCATTCTTCGGTTCCAGCTTGATTTCCGACTTTGTCCATATCAACGGTTGTTAAGTTTACATGAACCAGCCATACTAATAACATGGAATTTGCCGATATAATTTTCCCCTCTGAATCTTTTTTGACGCCTGCGAGAGTGCTGGCATATTCCATGAAATGTCCCAGCACGGGACTCTTCGTAGTCTTATTTAAATGGTCAACTATATTCGCTTCAGTTAGACCTGAAATGGTCGTTACATTATACTTCCAAATGTCCAGTAAACTTCTTTGTAGACAACCCATATCGAGGTTATTCAGAATGTCACAGTATAATGTTACGTCCAAATCTACACTCGGGTCGAAGAGTTTGGTTTGGGGGATTTGAGTAACTTCTTCTTTAAAAAAATCATCTTCAAACAGTGACAGTCTATTGTCAGTGACATTCACTCCGTTATCAAGAGATCGTCTTTTCCTGTTCATTGAAGGAAAATTAATAATAGGAACTTTAAAGCAAATGTCGGAAAAGGTGTACTGATCTTTACCGACGTCCGCTTTGATATTCATCACTCTTTCGTTGATTGTCGCCAGTTCTGCCAAAATTGAAGGAGTCAAAACATTAGGGGCGGTCACCAACAGATGCTGGGCTCGAAATCCGACACTGAACCTTTCTAAAATCCACTCCGTGTCTTTGGCGAAATCTGAGTCCAGCGGCACCCATAGTTTTAGTGGATGCTTTTCTTGATAAAACTTTAATATACCTAAACTACAAATTGCCACCAACAGCCAACTTAGACCGATAGTTCGCCACGGATTAATCGCGACTGACACTCCCAATCTATAAAAGCACTTTTCAACAAAATTAACAATGTACATTGCTATTCTATTCCAAATAGCTTTAGTTTTCTTCATGTTACCCATTTTTACTTTTTAAGTTTCAGCAAATACTAAAAACCGAATGGCATGTTTTCTTTTATGAATCGAGTTAAATAAAAGACACCGGCGCACCGAAAGGCAGTTGTCACTGACCATATAAGATAATTATTAATCATTTAATTAATAAACAGTATCGCCTGGGTTTACAACTGAACGAACCGTACGTCAGTCGAGATAGTTTGAACTCTTGTATACAAATTACAACACTGGTATACAACTTCATGGTATTAGTGTAGTGTTGCCTGTTTCTTAAAATGCAAATGTCACATTTAAAATTTTACTACAAATAAGTGGTCACAAACCATATCTTGCGCATTCAAGCTTTCATGGTAGGCAGTAGGTATTCGTTTTACTGTAACAAATATTATTTTCGCTTCATATGTAGCTAAAAATATGAATATGATCTATGGTGCTGTGTCAACTGGACAAAATGCATGACCTATTAAAATCAGTCGTTCAATGGAGCAGGGATACGCCAGGACGCTGCCCGGCACTTCTTTTTGGAGTAATTTTTGCTTAATTCCAATTATTATTCGCTCGTATTCATGGAGGAATATTAATAAAATGTTGGTTTTCAAAAGAATATGTCATCCTGAAATAGTTGAAAACATTTACTGTGCACTCTTACTGTAAGACTTTTACAGTCTTGTTTTTTCCTTTTATATTTAGCTTTTATATAATTTTATTTTTAGATTAAGCACTACACCACTGAATTTATGTGGCATGTCATAGCCCCTTATACGGAGGCGGTAATGGGCATGTTAACTGACACATTTTAAACATGAACGATAAAAATAAAATAAATTTATTGGTCAAAAGATTCACGCAGTTTTTACACTTGAAATTGGACATTTTACAAACTAAATTGGACATTTTAACAATAAAATTGGACATATATATAAACTGCTGTAATTAATAAAAAAATAGTTGATTTTTGTTTTTGTATTTATATTTTTTTGAAAATCTTCATTATTGATTTTATTATAGTTTCGTATTGCAACTGTCACTTCTGCAAATTGCTAAAATGATTATAAGAATATGTATTTGAAACTACCTGCAGCTGCCGCGCAAGAACATTTATAAAATAAATTTACTGATTTATAACTGTATTTCATGAAAATTTGCTTAAATATACCTAATTAATAAATTATCCAATTGTTTAAAACTTGTTTTAATTGTTTTTCCAATTGTTCGACCAAAACCCCATCATAACAATATTTAATAATTCCACGTGTATCATTCCCCGATTTCCTCGATCGATCATCTAAATATTATCGTCCCGTCCCAATTATTATCCTGATTGACCGTTATTGGAGAATATTTTTTTTTCACTCAAATAGTTTTACATTGCAATTAGTAACATATATAAATAAGTTTTTTGAAAATTAAACATTTTTTTGGTATTATTTGAAGTTTTCCCGTATTATCGGTTTTCCGCATTATTCGTTCATTTATAACGGCCCCTTGAAAAACGTAGAATCGAGGTTCCACCAGTGCCGACGAGAGGTTATTTGGCGCCCTAAGCAACTATTACTAGCGCGCCCCCTTTTTTCAAAATATTGAAATCATAGAAATATGTTTTCATATATCCACGTCCGCTCCCAATGTGAAGCAAGTTTTTCCACGTTAGCTGTTTGTTACTCAGTCGATAAAAAATTACAACGGTCAAATCAAAATAAAATAAATCTTATTATTAGAGTATACACAAATAATTTGAAAACTTCATTTATGCGCCCCTAATGGTTTGCACCCTAGGCGGTTGCCTATCCCGCCTGTATGGTGGCGCCAGCCTTGGGTTCCACTGTATATATATATGTATATATATTATTATTTTTACAGTTATTTGAGTATATATATATATATATATATATATATTATAGTGTTTAATTACATAAAAAGTAGTTTGTGTATTCCTAAAGTAAATATAAATTTTCATAACCAATAAAATGATAATCTGTGTCGTGGCTAACTGATCCATAGATAGACAACAAACACTTCGTTGTCACCGATTTGGTTGTCAATGAAATTTTCAATATCTTTCAATTTTTGCGGAAGAAAGGTCTGCGCTTAAAAATGTTGAAAGATAATTAAATTTCCTACTGCCGCGTGGAATTACAGTACTTTTCATTAAAATAAAACTTTCTGCACATTTTAATTGATCAATCTAACAAACCAATTGGTGTTGACATCTTGTCGGCTTTCTACGTGTACTCTTGTGAATGTTCGTAACTTCGAATTAATAACCTTAAAATGAAGATTTTGTTCGTAATTACTGTGCTACTTTCACTGTGTAACAATTTAATCGCAGCTGAGTTAGAGACAGTTAGCGATGATGACCTTTTGAATTTATTCAAAAACGAGAAGCATGTTGTAGTTTTATTCAGTAAGTTCATATGCCGATTTCACTTTTGAATATGAATAGCCATGACTAAATATTAGATATGCAATATACACCGATTATAATCGATGTGTTCTATTATGCATTCCTAACTATTCTGTCCTAAATTTGTAACCCACATTCTTAAAAATTTACTTTTAACATTGTTTTATTTCATGTCATATCAAATCTTTCGTTACTGATTGTTTTAAGTTGTGTATCCTTAATCAGATTATAAGTCTTGTAGTCGAGTTGTAGTTTACTAAGTCTTTCATCCTATTCGTTTTTAAGGTCAAGGTTTTGAATTCACGAAAGACCACTGCTCTATATAATACAAAGTGTCTTTTTTTTTATAACCGTGTCTGTATTGATATCTAAAATATAGTATATTGTGATTTACAGCACGTCCAGACTGCCCTGCTTGTTCAAAGCTTGAAACGGTTCTTCTTGACGCTAGGGATGAACTTGTTGACTCACTCGGGGCATGGGTAGTGAGGGCTCCACGGTCTCCTCTGATTCGCCTTTACAGCCCAGCACCTGAACCGGCACTTGTTTTCTTCAGACGCGGTGTACCAATTCTTTATGATGGTGAGATTTGTTGTATTATTTTGCAATCACAAGATGGATATTTTGGCTAAAAGCATATTTTGTACAATGAAGCTTAACTTGTTATTTAATAGTAAAAACATAAACAATACATTACATTACAGCTGATGCCAATATGCCATGCATTTGTAAATGTAAATCAGCGATCACTAAACTACAACTCTGCAAAGATTTTTATCCGGCTCCCGATTTTTATACAGAAATATTTTATTTATTACAATTTCTCTTTTGTTTGTACCTATACATTTTAATAGATATTTTAGATTATAAACTCTATTTGTTTACATATTATTAGTAAATAAATATTCTTATATGATTCCAATAAGAATATATATTTTCTGTCCTGATCCCGTTCAATTTTCTGATCCCGAATTCTCGGGATTGACATGGTCGCGATCCCGGGATTTCAGGATTGAGAAATTTTGAGTAAATCCCGAAAAGTGAGACGAAATTGGCAAATTGTGGATATCAAATTCCTCGGTGAGCTAAAATAAAAAAAAACAAGGTTTGCAGATAATCTGAGGAAAAAGTATAAGGAATTGAGGATTTTAAAATCCTCAGTGAACTAATCCTAATCCCGGGATTGGAAAAAGGTTTCGGGATTGGATACCCTAACGCTGGCTTAAAAATCAGGGGCCAGATTGAAATCTTAAGAGAGCCGGATCTGGCCTGCGGGCTGTTGTTTGATGAGCCCTGATGTAGATTGTAGACAAATCATGAAAATAAAAAAAATGATTAAGCAGAATTACCTTTTCATTCATACATAGTATATTGATGAGTATGTTCACCTCTTCAGGCACTGCGTTGATCACCTGATAAGCTTTTGCATCTCATACGAACTTTGCAAAGAAAAATTGCACTGGTTTATTAAATAACCAAAAATAGATTTAGATAACTTACCTATGGATTGTAATGTTTTGCTTTATTCTAAAAAACATTTCAATAATTATTTTTCTTATTGGAAGTTGCAAATCACTTTATTTTTCATTAAATTTCATATAGATATTTCTTGTATACAAATGATTTTTTTTGCAGGTCCCATTGACGAGGAACATATTGTGCAAACTTTTATTGATAACAAGGAACCCAATGTTAGGGAGTTGGCTGATGATAATTTTGAGCATCTGACGCAAGCATCGACCGGCAGCACTACCGGGGATTGGTTTGTGATGTTGTAAGTACTCTGTAAATAACAAAAGAAATTCTCAAATATTTATTTTATAAAGAAAATCCTACAATCAGTGACTTATTTCAACCTGACAATGCATGACTTATTGCAGTTATATTATAAAAGCTATTCTTTGATTTGATATACTTATTAAATTCGGAGGTTCGTTGTTGGAGGCAATTACTAAATGAATATATCTAGGTAAATTAGTTATTTTACTTAGAATGGCTACTTTGCTTATAATTTTATTGATTGAATTGGCATTTACTTGGTAGAACTCTTAAGGTGAAAAAATATCAAAGCATTTTAGTTCTACAAATATTATTTTTTATATGGTAGATCAGCCAATCATCATTGCTAAAATCCATTATTATGTAACTAATAATAAATAATCACTTAAAATTTAAACAAATTCGCTTCGAATGATCCCGTATTTGTTATCGTTCCAAGCAGGGCTGTGGAGTCGTTATAAATAATACGTTAAAATTTTCACCTTGTTATTAATAGTATCAGAAAAGTTGATAGTATCATCAATATTTTATCTCTTATTAACCATAATCAATTTTGTTTAATTTTAGCTGTTTTGCTGTGTAATCAATATTTTATGCTTATTCAAAAATTCTCAGTCGATGAATATTTGATTGAAATTTTATTTTCGCTGAGAAGTGTCATTTTTTTGCTTGCTTGTCTCGACAGCAAATCGTCGTCACTTGTTGGCTTGCACTTGAATATGCTGGTAAATAATTAATCTATAATATTACATTTACTCCCAAAAAATAATGTATATTTTACTGTCTGCTATGAGCGATGAGACATTTTTATTAAATTAAAAATTAAAATTGCAAAATATTTTTGATCCATTTATGGAAACTCCACTGGTCTTGTGCTATTTATTTTCTTTATGAAAAAACGCATTCTGAAAACATAAAAAATCGCATGTGCTTTTGGTGGCCGTTTCTGTCCACGGCTGATGACTAACTGAAGTCTGTACCCTTCTTAACCAAATATGAGTGAAAGCAACGATATTCAGGTAGAAAAAGGATGAATAGTGGGATCAATAGACAACAATGTTTACTGTGACCATATGGTCACGCTCATCCTTGGAGGGTTAACTTTTGACTTTAATGGACACCCCATCACTCGTGTTAGTCCGCAGTGTCAAGGTTCTACCGTGTTGCATATTTACTATACAAATAAAATACAAAACCGGTTCTTTCTGTCATCTGGAAAGAATAATACTTGAAGTATTTGAAGTAGTGCATACATTTTTGTAATTCATAGTAGTAAATTTAAATTAAGTAATGTACTATTTTCTGTGTGAAATAGTGCAAAAAACGTGCTATATATGATGGCTCAATGCATGGCATACCATGTTGTTGAGAGTCAACAGTAAATTTGTGTACTAATATAATATAATTTTCAATTTATCCAGCTTACTGTATACAAATAAGAAAAATATTTACTCAGCCTTATTTTTTTAATTGATTTTTTTCATTGTCTGACAATGTTTTGTCAGCTTTTATTATTAGTACAAATGTTGAGTTGAATTGCATAGTTTAATAAAACAACGCAAATGACTCTTTGACACCCAAGTTTATGTATCGCTGAAAGAATCCTGGCCGAGTCAGCATATTCATTTAACCTCGCAAATACAGATATAAATTGAAAAGGCTATACAAAATTTTGGCTACAGATACCACTACAATTAATTTGTATATTATTGCAGCTATAGTCCATCATGCCTAGACTGTCAACGGCTGGGAGCTCGATTAGAAGCTTTGGGGTCCGCGTTGAGAGCTAGAGGCGTCATCATCGCCCGCGCTGACAGGTCAGGACCTGCCGCAGCTACTGCCAGAAGATTCGGAGTCACAAAGGACCTTACCTTCCTTTTGTGAGTGATATAAAACTATTGAATTTATTAAGTTTTTCTTGCTCTACAAATAACATTACTCTTAATCTTATTTATAGCTAAGGGTTTCCTTTCCAAATTTAATCATTCACACCAGTGGTGGCCGGTCAATGTGGCATTGGATCAATGCACCCCTTTTATATGCAGCGGCGGTTATATTTCATGAAATAATATTCAAACATAACATTTATACCATTCACTCCTTTTAAATTCTTCATGTATTTTATTGTCTATAATAAATATTTTATTATCGATTTCTAAAATATTTATTGTAGAAAATAAATACATGAAGAATTTAAAATGAGTGAAATTCAGTGACTATCGATTGAAAATGATTAATTGCTAAAGGAAACTACTCTTAATATAATATTTTTTTTCAATTTCAACATATACTATGTATAAATGTATCCACATTTTAAAAATTTCTACAAATGACCGTTAGTAAAATTGTGGATAATTTAATAATGTCCGGGGACGTTTAATTAGTTATGTGTGAAGATTAATACTAAAATCTTACTTGCTCAAAGAAATTTATGGTTATTTTCTCCACCAGGTTCCGAAAGGGAAAGATGTACTGGTTAGATGTTCCCAAATACGACATCAAATCTCTGATGTCATTTACTCAAGAATGGTACAACAACGCTAAGAGTGAAAAAGTTCCTTTGCCAAAGTCACCATTGTAAGTGTATATTTTATTTTATTTCACCACCATGTCCGCTCCCAGTGTGGGGCATATGGACTCGTAATGAAGTTTATATCAACAGAAGTGTTTCTACGAGAACTGTTTGTTACTCAGTTTCTCAACCTTTCTTTCTTTCAAAGAGAGTAGAGATAGAAGGATATGACAAGGACAGAAGTAGTGCTTAGTTAATCGCTCACGTTTCGTCCGTTTTGAAGGAAGGGTGAGAAGGAATCTAAGACATCACATCCATGCCTTCGAACAGAAATGCATAAATCAATTTGTAGAAACTATGAACTGTTAAACCTAAATATGGTATTATTGTTATAGAAATTGCTTCAAGTATTGTAGCCTTAAAAGCATTGATGTAAAAATTTACATGTACTTTTCATATCATAAAAAAAATGCTTCCTTACTATCGAAAGTTGAAATCTTCAATATTCTGCGTTTAGTTACACTAAAACCCTAATATTTATCGTCTTGCCGGCGTAACGTGGATATTTTCATGTGCTCATTATTCATTTTATTTATTTCAGTGACGATTTGGTAGCATGGTGCGTCTACATGATTCGTGATATAGTAGAGCTAGTGCTCGGAGTTCTCACCGAGCACCCGTGGATCTGGCAAATCGGAGTGGCCGGTTTCGGCTTGGTCGCTATTACGGCTGTCATTGCCGTCGTGAAAGCGGGAAAATCTTCGCCGAAAACAAGCAAAAAACAACCCAGTAAAAAGAACAAATGAAAAATCTTTTTTGCAACATTATGTCATGCACGTTTTTAAATCATCCATATTATGGTTTGATGTCTTTTATTTTCCATACACATACGCACACAGCAATTTTATAATGTCTGAAAATTTCATCGAATATATGGTATATTCATTTTTACTACGGGAAAAAATCAATTTTCCCTAAATTTAGGGAAAATTGTAAATATGAGATTTATTTGTTCCTTCAATTAAACTTTGAAAAGTCTTTATTCCAAATTTGTTTATTTACTTTATGTGATCTTGTTTTAATACTTATGTTGCAATTAATGACCTGTCATTACCGCTCAAGTTATTGCTTCCAAACCTTCTTTTGTTGCATTGTTTTTACTTTTACGTGTGATTTACTAACGCTTTTAAAACTCAAGTGTTGTATAGTTATCAATTTTAATGAATTAGTTCCACAGTTTCTGTCAAGGGTACAGAAACATTTGCATTTTATATAAACCAATTTATTCTTGTATATAAGCAGAGTAAAAACAAATGTTACCTAGTTTTTGTACATAATTATTACAGAAATAAATTCTATTTTCCTTTGTTATGATGAGCCCGACAGCTGAAGTTAAAGTGATAGTGAAAATGGGGTATGGAAAAAGTGGCAATGACTGGTTTACAATAAAATTAGGGAACAACAGTTCGATCTATTGTTTTTTTATTACTATGATAGAATCCTATTAAGTTTGAATATTCCGAAAAGGTTTACATAGTTCATCCTCTCATACATAGTACTAAATTTTATGAATACTTTTTTTTGTCTAATTTATTAAAATTTGCATTTCGGTTTACTTAAATTATTTATTTACACAAACGGTTACTTTGTAATTTTTAGTACATTCCCATTGAATAAACACAAAATAAAATGCAAACCCTGTTAAAAATTTTTTTAAATATTTGCGGTAGGTACATATGTATACAGCAGAATGAATAGACTGACAGAGTGTGAATTGTCTTGGGTTTGTGTGTCGTTCAATAATGATGTAAAGACCGCAACGCTGTGGAGGGTGGCATAACAAAATTTCAGCAAAAAGACCTTCCAATTCATCGATAATATCCTATTGACAAGAGGGCGGATTGGTGAAATTATACCGACTCTGAATATTTACAAACTAACTGACCCTAATTCAAATTGCACATCACAGGAAAAGTGTCCACGTGTAAAATGGCAAACAACCATTTCAACATTTATTATCAATTTATATTAAAAATCACACAATTTGAGAAATTGCTGTGAATTCAAACAATATTTGATTTCTTAATTTCATTGCCAAATGTGTCATCAGCTTAGATAGTGTTTTTAACTTAACATTTTTTGTTATCTATTCTATCAGATCAGTAGTGCGTGCTCAGCACTTATTTCAGACAGTATGCAATACTTAACACAATTACGTTTTGAGTGAACAGACCGTCGGACAAAATGACGTGTTAATATTTCAGACCGTCCAAAATAAGTGTATGTAAACGAGAATAGCACTAAAGGTTTTTCAAAATTTAAGTGACCTCGTCTTAATTAATCTTACGGTACAGTATTTAATAATCTGAAGGACAATAAAAACTTGAGAATCAAACGCTCCAGGAATTATTGTGAGTTTTTATGTAATACTCCTTGAATAAGGATTGCAAAAATATATACTGATACTATAAAAACATCATCGTTAGTGTTGAACATACTAAATATAAATTGGAGATAACATATAACAATGTCATTTTCTTAAAAATAATGCCTTTCTATCAAGAATTAAAAATAACTGATAAGAATTTTTTTAATACAACACGAGTGTTGCAAGTTAAATATAATAAATAATCATAACATAATATCGAGACAATGAAATTATAACATTTTGATCGAGAACTCCATAATAGTGTTGATCTATGTATCATATGCATAGACCGAAACATGACTGGGTGCAAAACAAAAAAAACGATGCGTCTTTGAGTTGATTGAGCTCAAGTGAGTTCCAGGAACAGGAAGTGGTTATCTGGTAGCTCATTAGCATTGCACTACTTAATTTGTTTATGTCCAATTAAAAATCAATTACATTTTATAACAATCAGGGTCCTGGTTTCAGTATTGCAATCCCTACTCTCGGCCTACTGGAATTTCTTTTAGTGTCAAGACTTTCCTGCATTTTAATCTCATGAAACCTCACCCTTAGAAATTGACACAGTGTTCAGATCCAAGATTTAGATAATTAATTAGTAATTATTTACCTAAAATATACCAATTACTGTTAATCTTCAGTGGAATGATATAAACTGTTTACTAGCTAAGCAAAACCAGTTTTGCCAACATGCGGTATATACAATATCAAGACATTGTTTCAGTATATCAATCCATAATAGGCAGAATATTGGAATTTATAAATTTTACAGGTTTTTTTTAAATCACTCGTACTAAATACGATAAAAGAATTCCTTAAATGCGGTTAGAAATACTAATATATGGTAAATGCCTATCCTGATATTATTTTGACTACTATAAGTACTCTAGATCAGCGTTTCTCAACCGGGGTCCATGCGGAACAAACGACAAGTCAAAACACTAAAATGCACAGGACCTAAAAAATATCAGGCGAATGAGATAATATTTTTAAAAATTTGTTACCGACGGCCTATGCATTTATTGGTTAAAATGCAATTTACCTAATTGTGGCGCCTAAGATTTTTCGCCGATTATGGGTCAATATTTATTTAATTTATAATAACGTGTCAAGTGAAATGTTGACTGCGAGATTTTGGCAATGTATGATATATCCTAAATTACACGAAATCAAACTTTTCGCGTTTTAAGTCTCAAATATAAGGCGGTATGAATTGAGATTACAAAAAGAAACTCCTAGCTCAATAATCTTTAATTAACCCTTTGATGAGTATCAACATACCCGTACGTTGGAGTAGCTTGTCATCTATTATCTATGGCCATTCTCATATTTTTTATTGAATTTTTGTTATTTCTTCAGATATGGATACTAGACACTTTTGGTCACCACATTATTTTTTACTTTTTAAAGCAAACGAAGAAAATGTTTTTTAAAAAAGGGTAACATTTGTGAACAAATCGGTAGCCATATAATATTGAGCGTAAAATTCTATTTGGGATCGATTCCTTTCTGGAATCGACGTCTGTAGAGCGGCACATGTAGACAGATGAGAGCAAAAAGATCATAGACGCCAAAGCGACGTTAATAGCTTCTAGAAAAATATTCAAAAGTAATAATGAACTAGTTTACTCAACATTTTTAACTGAGTTTTATAATTTAAAAAAAAATTACTTGAAATAATAATTAATATTCTTCCCAGATTGGTACGTATCCAAAAAAAAGGTTTTTATATTTTTGTGTGTGGCAAACTACAAATAATCAAAATATAAGAAAAAACCTAATTTAGTAAAAATTAACTCACCACTCAAAGGGTTAATTCAAGTTATGGCTCAAAAAGTTCTGCGCAGTGTTTTGTCTCATTATTTTAATAATTACTTTCCTTATCTAATGCATAACGGAAACAAGTAATAACAAAAAATATGTTTTTATATATTATATAGAATGACGTCAAAGCCCAAACAAAGTTTCTCCATATAATCATGTTGTTGATTATAAATTGCATTAAATATATATACTTTTCTGTAAAACTACGATATCTTTAAAATGAGTTTCATTGTGAGTTTGGATTTGTGTATTTATAAAAATATAAATCACCTTTTGTAATAATTCTAGATTATTTATTAAAGATCAGGACCGGTCATGCTCATCGCCAGTTTTATCAAATGATGAGCTGTACTGGTCCAGATCTTTAATACTGTGAAATAACAAAAGATTGTGTTTTATTTTTATAAATATACAAATCCTGTTCATACTGGGGACCAACGCTCCCTCAAAGCTCCACGCGTGCGCAGCCGTGCAGCAGTTGGGAAGCCCCCGCGCACTCATTTCGGGTTGGCGCGCACTACATGACACATTGGCGGATCCAGAAATTGTCCAAGGAGGGGGCCATTCAATTCGAAAATAAACATTATAAAAAGATAATACATTAAAAAATAGATGATTTAAAAATAATATATCTATATAAAAGTAGTCAATACATAATTAAGTATGTATTCTATAAAACATCGTAAACTAAACAATTAAAGATCCCATTTCACAATAAAGTTTTAATAAAGTAGAAAAATGAAGAAAAAAAATCTCCTCAGGGGGGGGCCTTGCCCCCCCCCCTTGGATCCGCCAATGACATGACAGTTCTTCAATTAATATTTGATCGGTACGCGCAGCTAACCTCTTGCCTTAGAGCAGCGATTTCCAACCTGGGAGGCGTGGACTATGGCAAAGGGAGGCGCGAACAGTCCAAAATATTTATTTACCCTTTAAGACGTGTCTTTATGTGAAATAAAGGATGGGGAGGCGCGAAGATGTTTTTTTTTCTTTAAAGGGAGGCGCAGTAACATAAAGGTTGGAAACCACTGCCATAGAGGGAACATTGCTGGGGACTCAAACTCGTGAAATCCGGTACGGAAGCCCACAACGCTAACCACTATGCCATAGGACCATTTTTTTGATTGATTTATCAATTTCTGTTTGAAGACATGGGTGTCTGTGATGTCTAAAACAAAGTTCCCCTCACCCTTTAACAATTGGGCGTAGCGAGAGCAATTAGTTAACCACTGGTCCTGAAAAAGAGAGGTTGAGAGCTGAGTAACAAACAGTTCTTGTAGAAAAACTTCTGTTGAGATACCTACATTAGGAGGCCATATGCTCTACATTGGGAGCGGACATGGATAATAAAAATACAAATGAATAGATAAGAATTAATATAAGCCTTAATTGAAACAAATTATTTGCATAAAGCTTTCGTTGGCTATCCTGTAAAATAACCAGAAGTGACTGCTTTATTCTTGTAAGGATATACCACAAATAAACCTAATTTAAAATATATTGTAGAGCAATTTGTTTTTGTAAAGAAAGTGATAAATAAGAAAAGGCTGCTTTTATAATACAATACGGTAGACCCTATGGATATATCATTATTGAGAAGTAATCTTGTTTTATCGGCCACTCGGTGTAATATGACATGGTAATTTTTATTTTAAATATGTGTGATGTGAAAAATTGCAAAAAAAATCACCACCTCATATTTAAATAAGTCTACTAAATCTATCGGGCTCCTAGTTAACGTTGATAGCTTCAGTTGAAGTACTCACGGGCTTGAATCCGAGTATGGACAGCTTCATAAATTGATTTATGAATTTCTGTCTGAAGGCATAAATGTCTTAAATTCCCACCGTGTGTAATGAGAGTGATTAGATAAATTTCATATTGGAATCATTGCCATTGTTCAGAAGAAAATAACATCACAGCTTAAAAAAACAAGATGTTATATTTATTTATGTTTGTATTAAATATTTTATTGCGAGTTGTTATGAAACTATAATAAGTAATATTGTTATCACTCATAACAATTCTAGAATACTTACAATAAAGCGTGATGGAAAAAGGCAAATTGATTGACGAGTGTTTTGAAATTATCAAATTAAGAGTGTTTCTATTTTACTAAAAGTTTATATGTTTTTTTCAGGTGATATAGAACAATATTATTTATGCAAAGGCATTTAAACCACAATTTCAAACTAATAAGTAGTTATTGTAGTAAAAAAAACTAAAACATAAAATTATGTATAAAACAAAGATAAATAAAATAACACCGAGCTTGACATCTAATCAAAATTATATTTATAAAATAAATATGAAAATTATTATAACTTAAAGCTAATCATTGCACAGTAAAAGTATGAGATATTTTTGCACCAAAAACTACAATGTAAAAATCATATATTGTCAACTTCTATATTTATTCTAAACACAGTACTTTTATCAGCGAGGGCTGACCTTATGCTTCTTTCAAATCTCTTCTGTATGCACGAAAACTCCATCATGTTTTGAGGTTTGGATTGGATCCAAAACCTATCAAACTCGTAAAATAAGTAACAGTAAAGTTGATGGAAAATTTTTACTGTCGGCACTTTCCTTCAGACTTAACACATATGTTTTAGCGGAGCCGTCTTTCAAAAGACTGTACGCCATAGACGTCAAGTTTATTCCTACAATGGCGAATGTGTAGCCATACTTGGGATGGTGCGAATGACTGAGGACGTGACCTGAGGGCCCAGGAAACTCTCTTGCAAAATACAAGAGGTTTTCTAGACCCAGCATTCCCATTCCTCGGAAATCAGTTTTTGGATCGTCGCCCTGAAAAAAGAGAAGTGAGTTTTTCAATTTTTTCGGATGCAACATTAAAATTCTTTATATAATAATAAAATTAGGTAAATTTGTCATGCTTCACCACACGGACTATTACTGCGAAAATCTTCACAAACTAAGCTAAAAACCACTCCACTCCACAATTTAAAATTATTATTTGAGAGCTTGGCAATCGCGTTAAAACCACACATTATTTACTAAGAACACTGATAATTAAGCGATTCGTATTTTCGCATAATATTATCAGTGTGTTCTACGTAATAATTGTGGTTTTATCACGATTGCCAAGCTCTCAAATAATAATTTTAAATCGTGGAGTTGTTTTTAGCTTAGTTTGTGAAGTTTTTCGCAGTAATAGTCCGTGTGGTGAAGTATGACAAATTTACCAAATTGTATATAAAGCATTCTGTACGTTTAAAATAATTAAATTAAAGAACATTTTTTCGAAAAATTTATACACGTTTTAAAAAATATAATATAAAAGTGATAATCCTCTTTTACGGTATTTATTAAAAAAAAACAAAATACCTGAAAACCTATTTCTTGCCATTGCTTTGTTAAACGCCCATCTAGTTTTTCCTGGGGCATTAATAAACTCCATAACTCCAAA
The DNA here is from genome assembly GCA_031772345.1 of Himalopsyche anomala. NCBI lineage: Eukaryota > Metazoa > Arthropoda > Insecta > Trichoptera > Rhyacophilidae > Himalopsyche > Himalopsyche anomala. The sequence continues at coordinate 3,483,866 of CM062830.1, forward strand.
AGCTTTTCTTCGTGAAGATAATGGCCACTGTCGAACTGAGTGGTTCTTAAGTTTTCTACTTGCTGAAATAGCTGTCGATATCCCCATATCTGTTCGACACAATTTTCAAAAGTTTTGGTAAACCTCGAATGAATCTGGGGGTTGATTTTTTTGACCTGTAAGATAACGCACCCGGCTCGAGATATTATTACGTGCTGATTGGACTGGCTAATTTGACATTTTCTCGAGAGCAGATCGAGATATTCGATCAAGTCTTTGATGCTTTTGTTGCGAGACAATTGAAGTGATTTTTCCACGGCCAAAATTCGCGGAGCGCCCGGTCTTTCACCGTAACAGATTCTTTGAAGTTCGCACAATTTAGTTGTCTTTCTCAAAAACCACTTAGCGAACGGTCGCATATACCAGTACAGTAACAACCAAATATCTTGAAAGAACATTTTGGTAATGAATAACAAATGTCTTTAATTCATTTATTGGTGACTAAACGGAGTTTCCTAGTAACCAGTAATTTTACATCGACACAACAAATCAACGTCCGACGTAGTCAAGCGTAAATTATATTATTGTCTCTGGCGAAAATTGACAAGCTTAAGTAATAATAATTGCCATACCCGTAATAATAACAAACAAAAAAATCATTTATTGTTATTTATTAATCCATGCTCGCTCTCAACGTGGAACATATCATCACACAGTAGTTTTTTCTACAAGACCTAATTGTTAAACCAGTTGCTCATCTCTCTTTTTCGAAAAGATGTATGGGGGATAGAATGGATATAACAGTAGAGTAATAGAGCGAGGATGCTACCACACTTTTTCTAGATCGTTTGGAAATTTTGAGATTTTATTTTAAATTAATATTTATTTTTACATGAATAAAATAAAATAATTTTCATAATAATGTATTGGATGAACGTTTTCTAGAAAACTTTTTGGTGCGGAAATTGGATCACTGCGGTAAGAGAGCTTTACAATATTATAATTTATTAGTGCTCTTATACTTTTTAGTTAGCTCTATACCTGCTCGATACAAGGATAGAGCTAAACTGGGGCAAGATTAGTAGTCTTATCAGTCTAATTGCTCTCTCTACGCCCCAAATATCTATGTATTTATCAATTTACCTATTTATATTCTACATAA
>CM062830.1:3485106-3503702 GCA_031772345.1 Himalopsyche anomala
TATTATGGTTTGATGTCTTTTATTTTCCATACACATACGCACACAGCAATTTTATAATGTCTGAAAATTTCATCGAATATATGGTATATTCATTTTTACTACGGGAAAAAATCAATTTTCCCTAAATTTAGGGAAAATTGTAAATATGAGATTTATTTGTTCCTTCAATTAAACTTTGAAAAGTCTTTATTCCAAATTTGTTTATTTACTTTATGTGATCTTGTTTTAATACTTATGTTGCAATTAATGACCTGTCATTACCGCTCAAGTTATTGCTTCCAAACCTTCTTTTGTTGCATTGTTTTTACTTTTACGTGTGATTTACTAACGCTTTTAAAACTCAAGTGTTGTATAGTTATCAATTTTAATGAATTAGTTCCACAGTTTCTGTCAAGGGTACAGAAACATTTGCATTTTATATAAACCAATTTATTCTTGTATATAAGCAGAGTAAAAACAAATGTTACCTAGTTTTTGTACATAATTATTAATGTTATATTATTTTTTCCTTTGTTATGTTGAGCCCGACAGCTGAGTAAAGTGAGAGTGAAAATGGGGATGGTAAATGTGGCATGACTGGTTTTCAATAAAATTAGGGTACAACAGTTCGATCTTTTGTTTTTTTTTTAAATATTGTAGAATCTAGTGAAGTTGAATATTCGTTAGGTTTACATTGTTCATCCTCTATACATAGTACTAATTTTATGAAATTCTTTTTTTGTCTAATTTATTAAAATTGTCATTTCGGTTTACTTAAATTATTTTTACACATACGGTAATTTGTATTTTTTATACATTCCAATTGAATAAACAAAAATAAAATGCAAACACTGTTTTAATATTTTTTTATTTATTTGCGGTAGGTACATATGTATACAGCAGAATGAATAGACTGACAGAGTGTGAATTGTCTTGGGTTTGTGTGTCGTTCAATAATGATGTAAAGACCGCAACGCTGTGGAGGGTGGCATAACAAAATTTCAGCAAAAAGACCTTCCAATTCATCGATAATATCCTATTGACAAGAGGGCGGATTGGTGAAATTATACCGACTCTGAATATTTACAAACTAACTGACCCTAATTCAAATTGCACATCACAGGAAAAGTGTCCACGTGTAAAATGGCAAACAACCATTTCAACATTTATTATCAATTTATATTAAAAATCACACAATTTGAGAAATTGCTGTGAATTCAAACAATATTTGATTTCTTAATTTCATTGCCAAATGTGTCATCAGCTTAGATAGTGTTTTTAACTTAACATTTTTTGTTATCTATTCTATCAGATCAGTAGTGCGTGCTCAGCACTTATTTCAGACAGTATGCAATACTTAACACAATTACGTTTTGAGTGAACAGACCGTCGGACAAAATGACGTGTTAATATTTCAGACCGTCCAAAATAAGTGTATGTAAACGAGAATAGCACTAAAGGTTTTTCAAAATTTAAGTGACCTCGTCTTAATTAATCTTACGGTACAGTATTTAATAAGCTAGAAGGCCAAATAAAAAACTTGAGACGCAAATCGCTCCAGGAATTATTGTGAGTTTTTATGTAATACTCCTTGAATAAGGATTGCAAAAATATATACTGATACTATAAAAACATCATCGTTAGTGTTGAACATACTAAATATAAATTGGAGATAACATATAACAATGTCATTTTCTTAAAAATAATGCCTTTCTATCAAGAATTAAAAATAACTGATAAGAATTTTTTTAATACAACACGAGTGTTGCAAGTTAAATATAATAAATAAACATAACATAATATCAGAGACAAGGAAAATTATAACATTTGGATTCGAGAACTCCATAATAGTTGGAGCTAAGTAAGCAGATGCATAGACCGAAACATGACTGGGTGCAAAACAAAAAAAACGATGCGTCTTTGAGTTGATTGAGCTCAAGTGAGTTCCAGGAACAGGAAGTGGTTATCTGGTAGCTCATTAGCATTGCACTACTTAATTTGTTTATGTCCAATTAAAAATCAATTACATTTTATAAAAATCAGGGTCCTGGTTTCAGTAATTGCAAGTCCTACCGCTCGGCCCTACAGGAATTACCTTTTGTAGTGTCCAAGACTTGGCCTGCAAATTAAATCGCATGCAACCATCACCCATATTTTTTGTTTGTGAAATTGACACAGTGTTCAGATCCAAGATTTAGATAATTAATTAGTAATTATTTACCTAAAATATACCAATTACTGTTAATCTTCATAGGGAATGAATATTAAACTGATTTACTACAAAGCAAAACCAGTTTTTGGCCAACATGCGCGTATAAACAATAGCAAGACAAGGGTTCAGTATATCAATTCCATAATAGGCAGAAAATTGGAATTTATAAATTTTACCCAGATTTTTTTAAATCCCTCGTACTAAATACATAAAAAAGAATTCCTTAAATGCGTAAGAAAATACTAAAAAAATGGTAAATGCCTATCCTGATATTATTTTGACTACTATAAGTACTCTAGATCAGCGTTTCTCAACCGGGGTCCATGCGGAACAAACGACAAGTCAAAACACTAAAATGCACAGGACCTAAAAAATATCAGGCGAATGAGATAATATTTTTAAAAATTTGTTACCGACGGCCTATGCATTTATTGGTTAAAATGCAATTTACCTAATTGTGGCGCCTAAGATTTTTCGCCGATTATGGGTCAATATTTATTTAATTTATAATAACGTGTCAAGTGAAATGTTGACTGCGAGATTTTGGCAATGTATGATATATCCTAAATTACACGAAATCAAACTTTTCGCGTGTTTCAGAAATCTCAAATATAAGGCGGTATGAATTGAGATTACAAAAAGAAACTCCTAGCTCAATAATCTTTAATTAACCCTTTGATGAGTATCAACATACCCGTACGTTGGAGTAGCTTGTCATCTATTATCGAAGGCCATTTCTCATATTTGGTATAGAATTGTTGTTAGTTCCGTTCAGATATGATACTAGACGCACTTTTGTCACCACATAATTTTTTTACATTTTTTAAGGGCAAACGAAGAAAAAATTGTTGTTTAAAAAAGGGTAACAGTGGGTGAACAAATCGGTAGCCATATAGTATTGAGCGTAAAATGCTATTTGTAGCGATTCCGTTCCTGGAATCGACGGCTGTAGCGCGGCAACATTAGACAGATGAGAGCAAAAAAGATCTTGACGCAAAAGCGAAGTAATAGCTTCTAGAAAAATATTACAAAAAGTAATAAAAGAACCAGTATTACATCAACATTTATAACTAGAGTTGTAAAAGTTCAAAAAAAAATTTACTTGAAATAATAATTAATATTCTTCCCAGATTGGTACGTATCCAAAAAAAAGGTTTTTATATTTTTGTGTGTGGCAAACTACAAATAATCAAAATATAAGAAAAAACCTAATTTAGTAAAAATTAACTCACCACTCAAAGGGTTAATTCAAGTTATGGCTGAAAAAGTTCTGCGCAGTGTTTTGTCTCATTATTTTAATAATTACTTTCCTTATCTAATGCATAACGGAAACAAGTAATAACAAAAAATATGTTTTTATATATTATATAGAATGACGTCAAAGCCCAAACAAAGTTTCTCCATATAATCATGTTGTTGATTATAAATTGCATTAAATATATATACTTTTCTGTAAAACTACGATATCTTTAAAATGAGTTTCATTGTGAGTTTGGATTTGTGTATTTATAAAAATATAAATCACCTTTTGTAATAATTCTAGATTATTTATTAAAGATCAGGACCGGTCATGCTCATCGCCAGTTTTATCAAATGATGAGCTGTACTGGTCCAGATCTTTAATACTGTGAAATAACAAAAGATTGTGTTTTATTTTTATAAATATACAAATCCTGTTCATACTGGGGACCAACGCTCCCTCTAAGCTCCACGCGTGCGCAGCCGTGCAGCAGTTGGGAAGCCCCCGCGCACTCATTTCGGGTTGGCGCGCACTACATGACACATTGGCGGATCCAGAAATTGTCCAAGGAGGGGGCCATTCAATTCGAAAATAAACCTTCAAAAAAACGAAAATACATTAAAAACTTAGAAAGATTTAAAAATTATATATCTATTAAAAAAGTAGTCCAATACATAATCAAGTAGGTGAAACTATAAAACATCGTAAACTAAACATATTAAAGATCCCCACTGTTCACAATATAATGTTGTATAAATAAACGTAGAAAATAAGTAAGCAAAAAAATCTCCTCAGGGGGGGGCCTTGCCCCCCCCCCTTGGATCCGCCAATGACATGACAGTTCTTCAATTAATATTTGATCGGTACGCGCAGCTAACCTCTTGCCTTAGAGCAGCGATTTCCAACCTGGGAGGCGTGGACTATGGCAAAGGGAGGCGCGAAACGTGCCTAAATATATATATGTACCCTTTAAGCCATGATTCTTTATAACGTTTGAAATAAAGGATGGGGAGGCGCGAAGATGTTTTTTTTTCTTTAAAGGGAGGCGCAGTAACATAAAGGTTGGAAACCACTGCCATAGAGGGAACATTGCTGGGGACTCAAACTCGTGAAATCCGGTACGGAAGCCCACAACGCTAACCACTATGCCATAGGACCATTTTTTTGATTGATTTATCAATTTCTGTTTGAAGACATGGGTGTCTGTGATGTCTAAAACAAAGTTCCCCTCACCCTTTAACAATTGGGCGTAGCGAGAGCAATTAGTTAACCACTGGTCCTGAAAAAGAGAGGTTGAGAGCTGAGTAACAAACAGTTCTTGTAGAAAAACTTCTGTTGAGATACCTACATTAGGAGGCCATATGCCCTCTACCTATGTGGAGCGGACATGGATATTAAAAATACCAAATGAATAGATAAGAAATTATATATAGCCTTAATTGAACAAATTTATTGCATAAACTTTCCGTTGCTATCCTGTAAAATAACCCAGAAGTGGACTGCTTAATTCTTGTAAGGAATACCACAAATAAACCTAATTTAAAATATATTGTAGAGCAATTTGTTTTTGTAAAGAAAGTGATAAATAAGAAAAGGCTGCTTTTATAATACAATACGGTAGACCCTATGGATATATCATTATTGAGAAGTAATCTTGTTTTATCGGCCACTCGGTGTAATATGACATGGTAATTTTTATTTTAAATATGTGTGATGTGAAAAATTGCAAAAAAAATCACCACCTCATATTTAAATAAGTCTACTAAATCTATCGGGCTCCTAGTTAACGTTGATAGCTTCAGTTGAAGTACTCACGGGCTTGAATCCGAGTAATGGAAGCTTTCATAAATGAATTAGAATTCTGTCTGAAGGCATAAATGTCTTAAATTCCCACCGTGTGTAATGAGAGTGATTAGATAAATTTCATATTGGAATCATTGCCATTGTTCAGAAGAAAATAACATCACAGCTTAAAAAAACAAGATGTTATATTTATTTATGTTTGTATTAAATATTTTATTGCGAGTTGTTATGAAACTATAATAAGTAATATTGTTATCACTCATAACAATTCTAGAATACTTACAATAAAGCGTGATGGAAAAAGGCAAATTGATTGACGAGTGTTTTGAAATTATCAAATTAAGAGTGTTTCTATTTTACTAAAAGTTTATATGTTTTTTTCAGGTGATATAGAACAATATTATTTATGCAAAGGCATTTAAACCACAATTTCAAACTAATAAGTAGTTATTGTAGTAAAAAAAACTAAAACATAAAATTATGTATAAAACAAAGATAAATAAAATAACACCGAGCTTGACATCTAATCAAAATTATATTTATAAAATAAATATGAAAATTATTATAACTTAAAGCTAATCATTGCACAGTAAAAGTATGAGATATTTTTGCACCAAAAACTACAATGTAAAAATCATATATTGTCAACTTCTATATTTATTCTAAACACAGTACTTTTATCAGCGAGGGCTGACCTTATGCTTCTTTCAAATCTCTTCTGTATGCACGAAAACTCCATCATGTTTTGAGGTTTGGATTGGATCCAAAACCTATCAAACTCGTAAAATAAGTAACAGTAAAGTTGATGGAAAATTTTTACTGTCGGCACTTTCCTCGAGACGTTATACACATATGTTTTAGCGGAGCCGTCTTTCAAAAGACTGTACGCCATAGACGTCAAGTTTATTCCTACAATGGCGAATGTGTAGCCATACTTGGGATGGTGCGAATGACTGAGGACGTGACCTGAGGGCCCAGGAAACTCTCTTGCAAAATACAAGAGGTTTTCTAGACCCAGCATTCCCATACCACTAAAACATTTTTTGATCGTCGCCCTGAAAAAAGAGAAGTGAGTTTTTCAATTTTTTCGGATGCAACATTAAAATTCTTTATATAATAATAAAATTAGGTAAATTTGTCATGCTTCACCACACGGACTATTACTGCGAAAATCTTCACAAACTAAGCTAAAAACCACTCCACTCCACAATTTAAAATTATTATTTGAGAGCTTGGCAATCGCGTTAAAACCACACATTATTACGAAGAACACTGATAAATTATGCGATTCGTATTTCGCATAATTTATCAGTGTTCTTCGTAATAATGTGTGGTTTTATCACGATTGCCAAGCTCTCAAATAATAATTTTAAATCGTGGAGTTGTTTTTAGCTTAGTTTGTGAAGTTTTTCGCAGTAATAGTCCGTGTGGTGAAGTATGACAAATTTACCAAATTGTATATAAAGCATTCTGTACGTTTAAAATAATTAAATTAAAGAACATTTTTTCGAAAAATTTATACACGTTTTAAAAAATATAATATAAAAGTGATAATCCTCTTTTACGGTATTTATTAAAAAAAAACAAAATACCTGAAAACCTATTTCTTGCCATTGCTTTGTTAAACGCCCATCTAGTTTTTCCTGGGGCATTAATAAACTCCATAACTCCAAAAGCTTTTCTTCGTGAAGATAATGGCCACTGTCGAACTGAGTGGTTCTTAAGTTTTCTACTTGCTGAAATAGCTGTCGATATCCCCATATCTGTTCGACACAATTTTCAAAAGTTTTGGTAAACCTCGAATGAATCTGGGGGTTGATTTTTTTGACCTGTAAGATAACGCACCCGGCTCGAGATATTATTACGTGCTGATTGGACTGGCTAATTTGACATTTTCTCGAGAGCAGATCGAGATATTCGATCAAGTCTTTGATGCTTTTGTTGCGAGACAATTGAAGTGATTTTTCCACGGCCAAAATTCGCGGAGCGCCCGGTCTTTCACCGTAACAGATTCTTTGAAGTTCCCCCCCGCACAATTTTTTTTATCTTTCTCAAAAACCACTTAGCGAACGGTCGCATATACCAGTACAGTAACAACCAAATATCTTGAAAGAACATTTTGGTAATGAATAACAAATGTCTTTAATTCATTTATTGGTGACTAAACGGAGTTTCCTAGTAACCAGTAATTTTACATCGACACAACAAATCAACGTCCGACGTAGTCAAGCGTAAATTATATTATTGTCTCTGGCGAAAATTGACAAGCTTAAGTAATAATAATTGCCATACCCGTAATAATAACAAACAAAAAAATCATTTATTGTTATTTATTAATCCATGCTCGCTCTCAACGTGGAACATATCATCTCAACAGAAGTTTTTTCTACAAGAACTAATTGTTACTCAGTTGCTCAATCTCTCTTTTTCGAAAAGAGTAGTGGGGATAGAATGGGATAGAAACAGTAGAGTAATAGAGCGAGGATGCTACCACACTTTTTCTAGATCGTTTGGAAATTTTGAGATTTTATTTTAAATTAATATTTATTTTTACATGAATAAAATAAAATAATTTTCATAATAATGTATTGGATGAACGTTTTCTAGAAAACTTTTTGGTGCGGAAATTGGATCACTGCGGTAAGAGAGCTTTACAATATTATAATTTATTAGTGCTCTTATACTTTTTAGTTAGCTCTATACCTGCTCGATACAAGGATAGAGCTAAACTGGGGCAAGATTAGTAGTCTTATCAGTCTAATTGCTCTCTCTACGCCCCAAATATCTATGTATTTATCAATTTACCTATTTATATTCTACATAAACTACAAAAGACGAAATATTTTCACTTTTAGTGAATTCATGATGCAAAAGTGTAAATTTTATTATCAAACTTCAATCAGTTGACTTTTTTATACATGCTGTTCAGGTATTGACTATGCCTTTTTTACTAATTTAGATATTTGAAAGTGTATTTCTTTTGTTTAGTGGCAGCACCAATTTTTTATTAATATTTCAAGATGGATGGGTTTGCAATGGTTCGTTTAATAAATTGAAGTGACGTTTCTCCAAATAATCGTTTGGGAAGGGAATGCAAACGAGTGTTAAATTTTACTCCAAAGTTAGAGAAATCATGCTGAGACGCCAGAAAGAGGAATCCGACGGAGAGGAGGAAGCCGACAGTCCTCCTCTCAACTTTGTGTACGAAGATTGCGATACGCACATAAACGAAATCTCAGAGCTCTATAGTTACACGGAATATCCCGAATTTCAGTTGAACGAGAAAGCCTACGAAGAGTTAATGAATGAATTCGAACTCTCTCAAAGTTGGCAAACGCTTAACAAAATTCAACAGAAATCTGTTATAATGAAATTACTGGACAGATTGGAATGTGCAAATAAAATTCATCGAATGAAAGCGGCCCGATGCGTGCTGTATATAGCTCAGGGATGCTGGGCGGAGATGCAGTCCGACGCGGAGCAGCAGCATTGGACCAAAGTCAACGTCATGTTGTTGTATCAAATGGGAGTATTTGCAGCCTTCGTCGATCTTCTCAACTACGAGATTGATAACAATGCGGCCGCGTCTCGAGCCTTGCACAAAACATACTTGTCATTGGTGGACTCTACAGATTTGAGGATAATTTTATCAGTGCTGTATATTATTACAGAAGTGATGCGGGCTGAGAAGGACGAGGTGGATTCCGAGTATAAAGATTTGGTGAAACTATTTCGAGAAGAGTTAGGAACGCCTTACGGCGATGAATTATTAGTAGTCAAACTGTTAAGCATGGTAATGATATTCTGCGGTGGAGGTTTCCCACATTTTCCGATGAAAAAAGTACTTCTCCTTTTGTGGAAAGTTTTATTAGTTTATCTCGGAGGATCCGCAACTCTGAAAGAACTCAAATCGAAATACCGCTCTGCCAATAATTTGTCTCCTATGACGGAAGATACCGTGGAGATTACTCGTAATATGAGGCCGAGTTCGCCACCAAATTGTGCTACTGACTTAATTGACGCCCAAAATCAGAAGCGTAGGCCTTTCAGAAGGCAATTGATCATAAAACAGACATCGCTGGATGAATCTGATCGAGAGCAGCGCTACATGGAGAGAGGCTGCTTTGTGAATGATGAAGATGAGGAATTTGAAGAAAACAATACGTACGACCCGCCCGCTAATAACATTGACTTCATTCAAAATATGATTGACGAAGAGATAGCTGTCACACCGGAGCCCTCGCCACTGCCCCGAGGCCTACCTTGGATTCCAAAAGTACGTCAAAAGGACATTGACACATTTTTAGACAACGCTAGAGTCAAATTCGTAGGATACTCTTTGCCCGGTGACAGTGTCACATTGGCCGGATTGCCTCAGCCGATTCACGAAGGAATCAACATCCTCAAAAGACACATGTATGTCAGTCTGGCTGATCTGCAGATGAAACGCGAATCAGAAATCGCGAGGAGCCCTTTCACCAAAGGCGAGGGTGAAATCGAAGAAACCGAAGCCGAAATTCTGTACAGAGCTATTCTGCCCGGATTACCGCAGCATATGATAGCTTTGCTAAAAATTCTACTGGCTGCATCTCCCACTTCCAATGCCAAAACAGATTCCATTAACATAATGGCAGATCTTCTACCTGAAGAGATGCCTATGACTGTCGTGCAGTCGTTAAAACTCGGTATTGATATTAATCGACACAAGGAAATCATAATAAAAGCTGTGTCGGCAATTCTATTATTGCTGTTGAAGCATTTTAAATTGAATCATGTTTATCAATTCGAGTTCATGTCTCAGCATCTGGTATTCGCCAATTGTATCCCGTTAGTTCTCAAATTTTTCAATCAAAACATTACATCCTACGTCGGCGCTAAGAATGTTATTCCAATTATCGAATTCCCCGCGTGTGTCATCGGGGAACAGCCTGAGCTGACGAAAGAATGTTTAGACATTGGAGATTCGTGTTTCATGTTCTCTTGGAGAAACCTCTTCTCTTGTATCAATCTTCTGCGCACTTTAAATAAATTGACTAAATGGAAACATTCCCGAATAATGTTGCTGGTGGTGTTCAAAAGTGCACCTATTCTTAAACGCACATTGAAAGTTCGACACGCCATGATGCAAGTGTATGTTTTGAAGTTGCTCAAAATGCAGACGAAATATCTAGGTCGCCAATGGCGGAAATCTAACATGAAAATTATCAGCGCAATCTATGCGAAAGTCAGGCACCGCTTAAACGACGACTGGGCGTTCGGTAACGACGTTGAAGCGCGCCCTTGGGATTATCAAGCTGAAGAATGTGCCCTCCGGAATCAAGTGGATCGTTTTAATAAACGTCGCTACGCTGATCCTCCGCCGGATACGCCCGCCCCCACCTGTCTAGGAACAGCTCTATCTGTCCCTATGATTCTCGGAGAAGACTTTAAAAATCACTATGAGCTTTGGCTCGAACAAGAAGTTTACAAAGCCAACATCAATTGGGATGTTCTAATGAATATTAACGATGGCAACATCCTATTGTGGTAGAACTGAACCAGTTTCCAGTTATAATGAAGTTTTTATAAAATGCATCAATTTAACAAGACGTGTTTAAAAGTTGATCTTTTGAATGCCGAGTTAATTAGGAAACGAATTTACAGTTGATACAGTTGCCGTCACAAGGAGATTGGAATGAAATCCGCTTCTTTTCGCCTGGCTGTCTGTGTCCTGTTGTATTGTTTTCCAAACTTTGATTTCACAATGGTTTTATTGGCAGCGAGACTAAACGTCATGCCCAGCAGGTCTGGTCATTCTGTCATGGAATATAATTGCGATATAGCTGATATTATATCACTCCTTCAGTTTTCTATCAATTAGAGTTTAATTGAATGCTTGTAATTTTATTTTATCATTCAATAGTGCTCATGAAAAAAGTGACAAGAGTCTCAATGAAAAACATTGAATACAATTTTTTTATATTAGATTAATGTAAAATGATTCGCTAGTTTTTTCTAAATGACTTAACAAATTAGTTGTTTTACTTATATTCATTCTCTTCAGTATGTGTAGGCTCTGTGGCCAAGGATTAGGTGTAGAAAATTAATTAAAATCATGACATTAATTATTCTTATAAAAATAATCCATTTCATCATTGTAAAAATCAGTCTTTATTGCACTTTAATTTTTTAAAATATGTAAACCTCATCTGACTCAAGTTTTAAGGTGGCATAACATCTCATCACATTTACCACTGAAATCAATTTATGAAATGCCCGATCGACAGGCACGCAAGTCCAGTATGTTAGATGATGTTCCTAGTCTAGCAACTCAGATTCAATGGTCGATAAATGAATTGATTAACTATTTGTAAACATGTGTGTTTCATTTTTTCATAAAAAAATCATTTATTAATGTACTATTAAATTTATCATTGTTTGCGTCATTGTATAGATGCACGTTTGACTTATTGTGTGTTCTGTATAAGGAAGACTCGCATAGCTAGTGAAATACACCAGTTTTTTTTTATGACTATTTGTCAACCAGGAATTGGTTTGAGCTGAAAAACTGCTTACTTGTGGATAGGCTTTGCAATACCTGCCGGATATATCAATACTTGTATTTTATTGTCATTGCAAAAAAGAAATTAACCAATAATAACTACGGCTAATAGGGATTAAAATACGGGATGAATAAATCAAAACCTACGGGTATTCAACGAATATATCAATATAATGAGCGTGATTAATGACTGATTTTCATAAATTTCTGAATTTTTATAGTTCACCAATAAAAAAAACTGTCAATCTTGATTACATGTTTGTGAAAAAACATCCGTATGCAGAAAAATGCCTCAGATTCAACTCACTCGTTAGGCGAACAGTATTAAATAATATCAACCGTATTCTATTGAAAGTAATCATGTTTCTCAATATCGGTATTTTGGTAATAAAAAAACATCGAAAATACTAGGATCTCAGTTTTGGCAATACCAGTATTGCAATTCCTGTTTGTGAATAATTAATAATATTTTTTCAGTTAGGTTCTTTAATCAGGAGGTCGATTATATCCCAAGGGAATAATTTGTTTCTGAATCGTTCAACATATTCCGGCATTGTAGATAAAGTATTCATAAAACTCAATTGTTTACTAGGTTTTATAATATACTTTTGTGAATAATTAAAATTTATAAATTAAAAAGATTGTAAAATATAAATATGCATCATGTATGTGTTATAGAATATAGGTTAATAGTGCATAATTAAAATTCAAGGTTCATTATTATTATACTTTTAAGACATTTTTACACCAATGTCTCTTCATAACCAGTCGTAATACCTTTTAACTCATTAGTATATAGCTTTTCCAATATTTTGTAACATGAAGAAGTCAACCATATTTCGTTGGCGATACTGTAGATTGCAGATGGAGACTAATAATTTACACGTTGAAATTGTGATGCATCGGGAGCTAAATATATTTTCAATGCATTATTTTTAATACATATTAGTTTTATCAAATTTTTCCATTCGGGTTTATTTGCCATAAATATAGAACGTCTGATTCCTGCTTCCCATTTCGTTAAATTTCATATTCTGATTAATCCAAAATGTTGATGTTGTGTTTCATCAAAAATGTGCATGAATTATTGGAAATAATCAGGTTGACATTTTTTTTCAAAACATTTTGTTCCATAGCTGATATTGCATTGCCGATCAGATTGATCTTGATTCTTTAAAACAACATGAATTTGAGAATTATTCATAGACAAATTTGTAGTTTAGCTTAAGAAAATATCATTATCAATATCTTTGTATTTCCTTAATTGATTTGATCGTTTGTAACACATCTTTCTGGATTGATTTATTTTTACCATCCATCCCAGTAAAATTAGTTTTATGTTACAAAATATGAATAAAATGAATGGTTGCCATATAACTAATTAAATTTGCATTTACAGTAGAACCTCGATTATCCGGATTGCTCAAAATATGTAAACAAACATTTTACGAATTGGCTGATTTGTCACAATAACGATGTGTGCCAATGCAGCAGGCATACACAGACTCATTTTGTCATTGGGAAATCGAAGAACCTCAGATGCTTTAAAAACACCATAAATCTTCCAGTTGAATATGATCATCAGAAAAATGTCTGGATGATGAATTTTTTAACGACGGTATGGAAAAGAGTTTATTCCAAAAGTGAAAAAATATCAAAACTACATAGATGAAAGAGGAAAAACAGATGCTACGACGAATATTGCTAGCATACGGAAATTATGAAGAAACAGTTGTCCGCTTTCATGTGAAAATAAATTAAAAAGACTTGCTACATCGCAGCAGAGTTGGAACTCTTTAGGTGAAAAGATAACAAAGTAAACATTATTGACACATATATTGCAGAAGCAATAGCACAAACTTCAATATGTGCTGAATGGGACGAAGAACGTGTAGCCGAGTTGTTAAATTACGATGCGAACGATCCTGGATTCCAAATTTTGAATGATGAAGAAATAATAAAAGAAACAGCCTCAGAGGAACAAGATCGAAAAGTCGAAGAAGAGATATAGGTCCTACATATTCTGAATCTTTTTATGGATTAGGTGTGTCCCTCCGTGGAGTGGTTTGAGAGCCAAGAAGAGTTACTCAGGACAACTTATGTCTTCAAAGTATTCGAGATTTGGCAGAAAGAACAGATAGCTGCTCTAAGTAAAAATCAATAATTGAATTTCTTAATGAAAAAAAATAATACTGAAGCTGCACTGTAAGCTAAATCGAGAGAAACTGAACGTACATGTCTTTCCCTATCAATTTTTTTTTTTTTTCAATTATCCGGACTACCCTCATCCCCAATTAGTCCAGATAATCAAGGTTCTACTGTAATACGTAATTTATTCTTACAGAAAGATTGCTTTATAAAATTCTATGACTAATTTTTTATTAAAAAATTCCCAGATAAAAATTACTAAAAACAATTTCCATGTAAGTAATGCATTGTTTTGGTTCCGGTGCATTATTGTTTTAACAGTACTATAGTTACGTTTATTTAGATAAGTGATTATTTATGTTTGGATATGAAAAAGTAGATTTCTATATATATATTAGTTTATGTTTAAGAAGAGTCTTATTTATTATACATAACTATTAGATTTTGGAATATGATAAACATGTATCTAATAAGTAGCAGAAAAAATTAGCAACAATTGGCTATTACTTTTTAGACTTTGTCAATCAATAATAATAAAATAGTGTACATAATATAATTATTGAAACCATATTGTGTCTTATTTTACTTCACTATCAAAAGTTCTTCAAGACTCAGACCCTTACTCTATCGTGATTTACTTGTAAGGTGTTTGTTTACCCTTAATTCTTGGTGGAAAGGCATTGTGTGAAAAAATAAAATGTTTTTTCTAATTAATTCCAGGGCTATGGAGTAATGGAAAGAAATAGCGACTTCGACTTACATTTAAAAATATGTAAAATTTTATTTATGGCCAAAGAAGTATTTTTTTTTTATAATGTACCACTTTTTGTGTTTTAAATCAATTCAAAAATTAAGTCGGAGTTGCAGTTTTTTTTCGATTCAAATTAGTTCAAAAAAATGTTAATTTTTATTATCGTAATTATTAGATTTTGTAAATTTGATAAACTTATGGTAAATTTGTTGTGAAATAATGTAATGAAGCTCAATTTGTTTCCGGATATAGAAAAAATGAGAATCAACTTTATCTTTGAAAATGAGAGTTTTTCTAACAGCAGCGTTGAGTGTCATTATTCCATCATTCAAATCCAAATAATGAAAATGAGATAATTCGCTCCAACCAGTCTGGACAAGTTAAGAATTATATAAATTTCTAAGATTATTTCTGAACAAATACTATTCATATATAGTTAATGTTTTATAGTAGTCTCCTGCTGTGGCCCAGTTGGTTAGAGCTTGCTCTACCGATCACGCAGGTCTGGGTTTGACTCCCAGTAAGATCACAGTGAATTTGAGATTTATTCAATTCAAAGTTGTGATCATAGACTGGGTGTTTGAGGTGTCAGTTCACACTTTTTCCTCTCCTCCCATCCTTCTGATCCTTTAATAACTGGGTGTAGCGAAAGCGATTAGTTAACTACTAGTCCTGTTCTAGCCGTATCCTTCTTTCCCTACTTCTTTGAAAAAAAGTGAGGTTGAGTGACTGAGTGACAAACAGTCCTTGTAGAAAAAACATATGTGAGATACCTCCATTAAGAGGCCATGAGCTCCACATCGGGAGCAGACATGGATTAATAAAAAAAAGGATTTTTAATCATATATTGTTAATTGAATAGTTGGCTCAAAATTAGGGCTGCCAAATTTCTTGACATCAAAACTGGGACCTTTTTTTTTAGTTTCACAAAAACTGCTTACAACGGGTGTACAATATGTATATCCGCCATCTAAAATCATATTTGATTGATTTTTTAATTTATTTTACTTAAGAATATTTACACTTTACAATGAAAATAAATGCCAGAAGTCTTATAAAAAAGGTCCATAATAAAAAAAGGATAGAAAACAGGAAAAAAATAATTGAAGAAGGTAAAATTTTCATATTTTTTATTAGATTTCTCTCGAAAGGTCCCTTCAGGGCGCCGAAACAAAAGGCTTAGAACTCGGACAATCACGATATATCGGGACGCCTGGTAGCCCTACTCAACCACAAAAAATTATTGAGAAAGGCACATATTTATCCCGACAGAAAATAATATTAAACATGGTCATAAATTAAAAATGAAATTAAAATAGAAAACCATACCCTAACCAAAATGGGTATAATAAAATAATCTGACTGAAATAATATTATTTATTTCTGACCAAAAATTGATTTTAAATTCTGTACCTATAATATGTGTCCCATTGTGAAACAAGGAAAAAAAAATAAATACTACAGTGCCAGCTAAGTATATAATCTGATTATCATATCATGTACTATGTAGAACAAGGATGGCTAGCCATTTTGGGCTCGCGTGCCAAAAATCCTCATGTATAACATTACTTGATTGTGTGGCGTTGCCCATGCAGTAAAAAAAAATTAATTCCAACACAAAATATTGACAAATGACAAAAATGGAATCTATATATTAAAAGTCCCGTTTAATGTCCGTCCGTCCGTCTGTCTGTAAATGGTCCCCGATGTCCCCTTCCCCACCTCCGCCCCAGCCACGCTGTCAACATTTTTTTATTCATACTAAAGAGATACTTTTTTCGTTTGTATATTATGGTCGCGATTTCGCCTATTCGATGACGTCAAGAAAGACGGTCCCCCTCCCCCCCATCCTGCCCCGCTGTCGTCATTAATTCATTTCTTCATTTTTCTCTGACGTCATGAGTGAATTTTTGAAATCATGACATTTTTATTTTATTATGTGTAAAAACAATTAATTTTCAAAAAATATTCTCTCAAGCTGTGGGATTCGATACCATGCCCCAATTTTCATGCGCGACGTTCGGACGGCTTACACACTGATCTACGAATCCACTTGAGAAAAGCGATATAAAAACTTTATATAATTTAAATAATACAAAGCAAAAAAAAAGAACGCGTTTTAAGTGAACTAATAATGACATCTGTGGGTGAAATCTTGCACTAAACGATTTGAATTCCAAGATTTCCACCTGCAGGGTTGTGAACGGCTATATAGGGCTGCTCAATTATATATAATAATTTAATTAACTATTTATTTATATATATACGAAAAATGGTTGTTAGCAAACTTAAACATTATTCCAAAAATTAAATAATTTACGAGGTCTATTTCTGCTAATAGGAAAAATAATTGTTAGCAAACTTAAACATTATTCCAAAAATTAAGTAATTTACAAGGACTATTTTTGCTACTATGAAAAATAATTGTTAGCAAACTTAAAAATTATACCAAAAATAAAATAATTTACGAAATTTCTGCTTCTAAGAAAAATGGTTGTTAGCAAACTTAAACATTATTCCAAAAATTCAATAATTTACGAGGTCTATTTCTGCTAATAGGAAAAATAATTGTTAGCACACTTAAACATTATTCCAAAAATTAAGTAATTTACAAGGACTATTTTTGCTACTATGAAAAATGGTTGTTAGCAAACTTAAACATTATTCCAAAAATTAAATAATTTACGAAATTTCTGCTTCTAAGAAAAATGGTTGTTAGCAAACTTAAACATTATTCCAAAAATTAAGTAATTTACAAGGACTATTTTTGCTACTATGAAAAATGGTTGTTAGCAAACTTAAACATTATTCCAAAAATTCAATAATTTACGAGGTCTATTTCTGCTAATAGGAAAAATAATTGTTAGCAAACTTAAACATTATTCCAAAAATTAAGTAATTTACAAGGACTATTTTTGCTACTATGAAAAATAATTGTTAGCAAACTTAAAAATTATACCAAAAATAAAATAATTAACGAAATTTCTGCTTCTAAGAAAAATAGTTGTTAGCAAACATAAACATTATTCCAAAAATTAAATAATTTACAAGGACTATTTTTGCTACTATGAAAAATAATTGTTAGCAAACTTAAAAATTATACCAAAAACAAAATAATTAACGAAATTTCTGCTTCTAAGAAAAATGGTTGTTAGCAAACTTAAACATTATTCCAAAAATTAAATAATTTACGAGGTCTATTTCTGCTAATAGGAAAAATAATTGTTAGCAAACTTAAACATTATTCCAAAAATTAAGTAATTTACAAGGACTATTTTTGCTACTATGAAAAATAATTGTTAGCAAACTTAAAAATTATACCAAAAATAAAATAATTAACGAAATTTCTGCTTCTAAGAAAAATGGTTGTTAGCAAACTTAAACATTATTCCAAAAATTAAATAATTTACGAGGTCTATTTCTGCTAATAGGAAAAATAAATGTTAGCAAACTTAAACATTATTCCAAAAATTAAGTAATTTACAAGGACTATTTTTGCTACTATGAAAAATAATTGTTAGCAAACTTAAAAATTATACCAAAAACAAAATAACTAACGAAATTTCTGCTTCTAAGAAAAATGGTTGTTAGCAAACTTAAACATTATTCCAAATATTAAATAATTTACGAGGTCTATTTCTGCTAATAGGAAAAATAATTGTTAGCAAACTTAAACATTATTCCAAAAATTAAGTAATATACAAGGACTATTTTTGCTACTATGAAAAATAATTGTTAGCAAACTTAAAAATTATACCAAAAATAAAATAATTAACGAAATTTCTGCTTCTAAGAAAAATGGTTGTTAGCAAACTTAAACATTATTCCAAATATTAAATAATTTACGAGGTCTATTTCTGCTAATAGGAAAAATAATTGTTAGCAAACTTAAACATTATTCCAAAAATTAAGTAATTTACAA
>CM062830.1:3503802-3593673 GCA_031772345.1 Himalopsyche anomala
GCCCCGATTTCCCCTCCCCCTGCACCTCCCCTTCCAACCCATCCCCGCTGTCACCATTTTTTTACTCATACTAGACATATTTTTTCAATACACTGTTATTTGACGAAACAATTAAAATTGCTGAAAAACTGAATTCTCATACAAAAAAGCTCCGCGACCGTGGTTCGAACCATCGCTTCTGGATTATGAGTTGAGATCGTTACCGCTCGGGCAAACAAACAACTGTCAGAATCGATCTGATTTAGTTATATATATTAAGCACACATTTAAATTATTCTAAAAATTCCAAAATACGCATACTTCACATGCATACCTAAACAGTTGAATTATTCTAAAAATTCCAAAATAATTAATACTGCATATATTTTTCGTGCAGTGTATTTTTTTAGGAGAAAGAATTTTTTAAGTGTTTATGATCTAAAAAAAATGCATGCAAATACAAGTTTTTGTTTATAGTCATAATTATCAACATTTTAGAATATTACACACAAAAAAAACCTCAAAAAATAAATTTGGCATTAACTCCTGATCATTTTGGTGATCGGACGAGGACCGGAGCTTTCAACGTGGTATAGTCGTTGGCGAAAGCAATCGTATAGCTTAAATATTTATAACACAAACCTTTGAGTTTATAAATTTAATTAAATATAAACCAAAAGAATATTTTATTTTTATTGTCATTGATTTGTAAAAGATAGAAAATATATTTGAGTACTGGCAACTAATTTAAAAATCAAAACGCAGAATTTTTCAAACGAAAACAAACTGACAGTTGAAATGTCTGGCATAGACAATAGATGCGGTTAGACGCTGTACCATCATATACTCTTACATGACGTTTGTCAGTGAATATTTTAACTATTGTTTACCGATTAACTGCCAAAGAATATTTTATTAAGTGTTGAAAAAATGACGAATGAGGAAGGTTCTAGCAATAGATCAGACTGTTGGCGAGATGAGCTTTTTAATGAAAATGTAGAGAATGTTACTGTTGAAAATGTAGTGGAAGTGACGGCTGAAAGTGGTGTTTCTCAACAAATGCGTGATGAAAAAAAGAACGTAGAGCGAAAGCGCCCGCCTAGAAAATCCCTTACTCATGAACAGAGTGAAGTTAAAAGAGTGAAAGAGAATGCGCGTAAGCGTGCATGGCGAGCTGCATTGACGGCAGAAAAAAAAGTGGAAGTTAGAGAAAAAACGGTTGAGGCAGTGCGAGAACGAAGAGCGATTCAGAATGAAGAAGAATTTCAATGTTCTAGACTGAGAGTGGCAGAAGCACAGCGTGAAAGAAGAGCGAATCTGTGTGAAGAAGAACTTGAATGTACTAGACTGAGAGCGGCAGAAGCAAAGCGTGAAAGAAGAGCGAATCTGAATGAAGAAGAACTTGAATGTACTAGACTGAGAGCGGCAGAAGCAAAGCGTGAAAGAAGAGCGAATCTGAATGAAGAAGAACTTGAATGTACTAGACTGAGAGCGGCAGAAGCAAAGCGTGAAAGTAGAGCGAATCTGTGTGAAGTAGAACTTGAATGTACTAGACTGAGAGCGGCAGAAGCAAAGCGTGAAAGAAGAGCGAATCAGAATGAAGAAGATCTTGAATGTACTAGACTGAGAGCGGCAGAAGCAAAGCGTGAAAGTAGAGCGAATCTGTGTGAAGAAGAACTTGAATGTACTAGACTGAGAGCGGCAGAAGCAAAGCGTGAAAGTAGAGCGAATCTGAATGAAAAAGAACTTGAATGTACTAGACTGAGAGCGGCAGAAGCTAAGCGTGAAAGTAGAGCGAATCTGTGTGAAGAAGAACGCGATATCGTAAGATTAAATATGAGTGAATATAACCGTAACAGGCGAGCTGAGCATGAATGTGTAATTGACATTAACGATCAGGTGACGAATGATAGACCAATAACATCAACGGAAAGAGTGCTAGAATCTTCGACAGGCAGAGTGGTTACAAAACGTGCTACGTACAAATGTGCAATTGGAGGAACACGGAATGCCACTTCGCCACCTATCCACTATTTAGGTCTTTTAAATATTCAGTGTACTGTTGACCATTGTAGAGCAGTACATTTTTCTGCTGAAAGCCTTCGATTAAAGCATAGTTGTTGCCATAGCGGAAAAGTTTTTTTAAATCAGCAGCCGGAATATCCAGTAGAGCTTAAAAATCTTTTATTAGGTAGTTCAGCCGACGCTAAAAATTTCAGAGATTTTATTCGTCAATATAATAATGCCAGTGCCTTCGCTTCTTTTGGCGCCAATATTGTAAATATTCCAGGCAGAGGTCCATTTTGTTTAAAAATTTCAGGTGAGATATATCATCTTACCTCGACTAAGCAGAAAGCTGACGAAGACCGAGTAGCGTCGTATGCGCAGTTGTATGTGTATGATGCCGATGAAGCTGTTCAACTGCGCATGAATCATCCAGCGAATAAAAATTGTTATCGGGAAATAATGTCGGTTATTGATAGAGTGATACGTTGTGTTAGTCCTTATGCGAGTAGTTTCCGCAGTCTTCGAGTTGCTGTTGAAAGTGAAGAACGACGCGTCAGGGAGAGTGGGGGTCCCGAGCGCGTTGTTGTTTTATTGTTTTCGCGCTCTTCTTATGATGATTCCAGAACGTATAATGCTCCCATATCCACAAACGATGTCGGAATGGTATACGTTGCTGATCACGAGGGGAATTTACCGGGTGACGTTGATATTGCCGTCTACCCAAATGGGTCCGATGGACTTCAACGTGTTAATCTTTTGTCTCCTCATTTAGATTCAATGGTTTTTCCTTTGTTGTTTCCTTCAGGCGAGTCTGGATGGACGATAGGTCTTCAACATCATTCAGAATATGCAACCAGGGTTCGTAATACTATAACTTCTCTTCAGTTTTATTCGCATAAAATTGCAGTCAGGCGTGCTGTTTTTAACCCCGTTCATTATTCCGGAAAACTTTTCCAACAGTACATCGTTAACGCATATGTTCGCTGCGAATCAGGGCGTCTTAATTTCTTGCGGTTTCACCAAAAAGAATTACGCGTAGAGTGCTATCAGGGATTGTTAGATCATTTAAATAATAGAAATGCTAATTTTGACAATAGTATTCGTGCAGGAAATGTAGTTATACTGCCCTCTTCTTTTATAGGCGGACCTCGGTACATGAGCAAAATGTACCAAGATTCGATGGCTATTGTTAGAAAGTTTGGTCGGCCAGATCTTTTCATTACGTTCACCTGCAATCCTAATTGGAAAGAGATACAGAATGAATTGGAAGAATGGCAAAATGCCTCTGATAGACCGGATTTAGTTGCGCGAGTGTTTCAAGTCAAGGTCGATGAGTTCGTCAATGATATGATTAATAGAGAGATATTTGGTAAGGTGATAGCGTATGTTTATGTGATAGAAGAACAAAAGAGAGGTTTGCCACATCTGCATGGTCTATTCACATTTTGTGAATCAGACAAATTCCATTCCAGCTCTGAAATTGATAATGTAGTATGCGCCGAGTTGCCAAATAGAGATGGAGACCGGGATTTCTACAACTTAGTTTTAAAACATAACATTCACGGCCCGTGTGGTTTTGCAAACCCTGCTTCGGTTTGTATGGTTGAGGGAAAATGTTCCAAACGATTTCCAAAAGCTTTCAGGGATGAAACCGATCCGGACGTCAGTGGATACCCTGAATATAGACGTCGGAATAATACCTTAGAAAATCACACCGTTCGGAAATTTAAAGTGGACAATAGTTTTGTAGTTCCGTATAGCCCATATTTAACTAGAAAATTCAATGCCCATATCAACGTAGAGGTATGTTCGTCAGTAATAGCCGTAAAATACATACATAAATATTTGGCGAAAGGAAATGACTGTGCGCGCATAGAAATTAGACAAAATATTCAAGATGTCAGTGATACCGATGCAATAGTTCATGATGAAATAAAACAATTTTTAGATTGTCGATTTATCAGTGCTCCAGAGGCCGCTTGGCGTCTTTTTGAAAATCCAATTCATGACCAATCTCATGCAATATTTTTACTTGGTGTTCATTTGCCGGGTGGTGAACAAGTTTATTTTCAGCAGGGCAATGAAGAAGAGGCCCTTAGAATATCGCGTGATACGCATTTGACTGCTTGGTTCAATGGCTCGCTCTCATGTTTATCAAGAGATACCGAATTTTTTTATTTTTAAAAACAAAACTTGGCAAAAAAGAAAGCGAGGCGGTCATAAAGTAATCGGTCGATTAGCTTCGGTTTCTCCGCGGAACAGGGAACTTTATCACCTGAGATTGCTGCTGTTAAAAGTCTCTGGGGCAGAATCGTATGAACATCTCCGGACAGTGAATGGGGTAACGCTTCCGACGTTCTGTGATGCAGCGCGGGAATTAGGGCTCACGGACGATATTAATGAATGGCATAAATGTTTAGAAGAAGGGGCGGCTTTTATGATGCCGAAAGCACTGCGCAGTCTTTTTGTAATAATTTTAATTCATTGTAACCCATCCGACCCCTTGCACCTCTGGAATTCTTTTAAATCTGCAATGTCAGAAGATTTTTTGAATAGCTCGCGTAGCTTAGATTTAGCTATTAATCTTGCACTTCTCGAAATTGAAGGTGCGCTTTCAATTGAAGGTTCTTCTTGCACCGAGCAAGGTCTGACGGAACCTGATCGAACGTTCGGTTTAGATACTGGGCGAGCAGATATTGTGTCTGACGAGAGTTTGGGAGTGGAAATGCAGTCATCCTTAAATACGCAACAGCGAGAAGTGTTTGATTCCATTGTCGTAGCCCTTTCCGCAGTTTCAGATTCAGATGTTATCAAATGCTTTTTCGTTGACGGGCCGGGTGGCACCGGTAAGACATTTTTGTATAGAACTTTAATTTATTCAGCGCGCTCGAGGGGAATGAATGTTTTGAGTGTTGCTTGGACGGGGATAGCTGCGATTTTACTTCCTGGGGGTAGAACATGTCACACTGCCTTTAATTTGCCTTTAAACTTAAATAGTTCAACGACATGTCGAGTTTCAAAAAGTAATAAAATAGCTATCAAAAATGCAGATTTAATAATATGGGATGAAGCACCTATGGCGCCTTTGGTAGCATTTGAAATGATTGAAAATTCCATTAAGGATGTAATGGGTAACGGACTTCCTTTCGGTGGTAAAGTGATAGTTTTGGGTGGGGATTTTCGACAAGTTTTGCCAGTATGTCGTAGAGCTCCGCGTGGTAAAATTATAGCATCTTCGATAAAAAAGAGTAAACTCTGGAAATTGTTTAAAACGGTCTCACTTAATATTAATATGCGTGTTGCAAATGCAGATTGTGAATTTTCTAATTGGTTACTTGAATTAGGTAGTGGAATTCTTCCGAGTCCCCGAGGCTGTGTCGAGTCTTCGGTGTTGCTTCCCCCTAATACGATTTGTCAGGATATAGTCAAAGAAATTTATGGTGAATCCCATTCGATAGCAGATGCGATTACATTTAGTGGTAGAGCTATTCTCTGTCCAAAAAATATAGATTCCCACAAAATTAATGAGAAAGTTTTGGATGTATTAGAAGGTTCCTTGAGAACATTTTACAGTGTAGATTGTGCTAAAAATGATGACGGCAATAGCGATCCTGAGGTTCAAGTAAATTTTCCCGTTGAATTTTTGAATAGTTTCGATCCTCCGGGTCTTCCGCCTCACGCTTTAAATTTAAAGATCGGGGCTATAGTCATGTTATTGCGAAATATGTCCATAGCGAACGGTTTGTGTAATGGAACCAGGATGATTGTGAGAAATTTCAATGATAATGTTTTGCAAGTTGAAGTGATCACGGGTGATAGGAAGGGGACTGTTCATTTTTTGCCTAGAGTAACGTTGGATACATCGTCGGATGTAACTGTTCCCTTTAATCTTTGTAGACGTCAGTTTCCGGTTAAGTTAGCTTATGGGATGACAGTAAATAAGTCGCAGGGTCAAACGTTTGATAGAGTGGGTCTTTTTCTTCCGCAACCGGTGTTTACTCATGGTCAGTTATATGTTGCGTGCTCCAGGGTGAGGTCTGAAAATTCTTTGAAAATACAAGTGATTGAAGGACTGCGACAGGGCAAGAGAGAATGTGGGGTGATGACTCAAAATATAGTCTTTAGGGAAATTTTATAAGAATGTGGCTTTACGTTTACAGATTAAGTTTCATCTCCATTTTCAATACTGTCAATTCTTTCTGAAAAATAATTTGAATTAGCGTATTTTGAATAACAATATTATTATTTATTTTTGAGAGTATTTATTACTTGCAAACACGGCTTATTCCAAAATGGCTAAATAATGTAACTTGAATTTCGTTTTGAAAAAAGTGCACATCTAAAAAGTACATTACTAACTAAGTCTTACATTACTTTGGAATGATATTTTTGATGTTGTCAAGCCATTTTTGAGATTGATTTCTAAAAATACTTTTGATTTTTATCCACTAAAATACAATCATGGTTTATATTTCAACAACTTAGGAATGAAATGGGTTTCAATTTCTGATTTGTTTAAATTTATATAAATTAATAAAGCTATTTGAATCAGGCAATCAATCGTTGGCCATATTGTGTATAAAATTTAAAATCCGCATAACTTTGAAACAGCGAGTCAAAATATACCCAAAATCGCATAAAAAAAACTTGACTTCCATAGAAAAAGTGGGGATACGTTACATGAATTTTAAAATCCGCATAACTTTGAAACAGCGAGTTAAAATATACACTAAATCGCAAAGTAAGTATAGGAAAATTCGGGGAATATCATGGCGTAAAAATATTAAAAAATATTCAGTCACTGTATGACAATTCCAAGTGTCTTTTAAAGCATGTGGTTCTAAATCACTCTTTTTCGAAAGAAATAGCGCATCAATTTCATAAAACTATGGTTTTTTTTCTTACAATAAAATTAGTGATCAGAGTTTGCTCAGATTTTCTTTTTCGATAATTAATTGGCTATGCAGTTTTTTATACCCATAAATATATTTTTTAAGCTATCGTTGAAACTTGAATTCGCGTTCAGAATTTGAATCATTTAAAAACCGCATAACTTCGAAATAGCATAACAAAAAAAACACATAAAAACAGGATTGACTACTTATTTCCACATTTATTTTTCAAGACCATTGGTTCATTAACCATTAACCTTTTGGTTCATTCATAAGTATGCGTTTGATTGTTAACGCCTGTATATTTTTGATTTTTGACAATGCAAAAAAAAAAACAATTCTTCCTGTTTGGGATTACTTTAGTTTATGAGATGGCAAAAAATAAATTGCAGGGCCAAACATTTGATAGAGTGGGACTATTTTTTCCTGAATCGGTATTAATTTAACGGCAGATTATGATGAACAATAATATTTATAATTCTGAATATTATATTTTTACTCACAAATTCTCATTATATGTATTCTTAAAAACACATTGCATTTGAAGAAATGATTCAGTTTATTATATACTTCTCTAATTTACCTTAAATGTGTAATGTATTATACAATTGCAGGAAATAAAAGCATTAAAGTGTGTACAAAATGTACTTTATTGAAGCGGCATAACGACGCTCAAATCGACACGATCAGTTGTAGATACTTTAAATTGTGTTTCAATTTTTATTTTTATCGTTATTATTATATTAGTTATTGTTAATTGAATTTCTTTTGACAATTCCAGGATCTAGACCAGTTCGACCATATTTAACTGATTCTGAATATTATCTGTTTATTTACAAATTACCACTATAAATATTCTTAAAACATCTTTCGTTTGGAGAATTAATTCAGTTTATTACTTTTGGTTCATTCGATAAGTATGTTAACGCTATTGTTAACTCCTGTATATTTTTGATTTTTGACAGTGCAAAAAAAAACAATTCCTGTTAAGGGTTACTTTAGCTTATGATATGACAATAAATAAATTGCAGGGCCAATCATTTGATAGAGTGGGTCTATTTTTTTGTAGATCGGTGTTCGCTAATGCTCAATTGTACGTAGCTTACTCGAAGTGAGGTCTGAAAGTTCTTTAAAAATACAGTCGATTGAATGATCACAGCAGGTGAGAAAGAATGAGTTTTAAGGGAAATGTTATCACGTCTTCTATCTATCTTCTAAGGGGAGGCAAACTTTTAAATTGTTTCCGAATGTTAAATGGCGAATGGAGATAACCAAAGTCCTGCCTCCTAATTTCTAGACCAGCCGATTCATAACTGGCCACGGTTACTTCGCTGCCAAGCTCTTCCGGCTTGGCCGGTTAGTAAATAGTCCTAAATGTAAATGCGGATATATGATTCAGGATGCTGATCACATCCTCTGGGAATGTCCAGATTTAAATAATGAACGGGAAAAATTGCTCAAGACGATACGACTATCTGTCGGCCCCGTCGGTCATGCCGACTTGGTTGCATCTAAGGCAAATTATAGGGCATTTAAAGAATTCTCCGCGTCTTTTGGAAAAAGAGTTGATTTAAATAGATAAAATCTAACATTTTCAAATGCATTTATTATTAACTTTTTATTTCTGCACACTGTAGTGCATGCAACCAAGTCTTGAGGAATTTCTTCTCGGGACATTTCTGGCAATATTTTGAACACGACTAACGTTGTTACGCTACGGAATACACCCTATATAAAGAGTGTGAAGCCGTAGCGGGTGGTGGTGGGTACAACGTTGAGTACCCTAGGGAATTTAAAAAAAAAAAAAAAAAAATGATTCAGGATGCTGATCGCGTCCTCTGGGAATGTCCAGACTTAAATAACGAACGGGAAAAATTGCTCAAGACGATACGACTGTCTGACGGATCCGTCGGCCCCGTCGGTCATGCCGACTTGGTTGCATCTAAGGCAAATTATAGGGCATTTAAAGAATTCTCCGCGTCTTTTGGAAAAAGAGTTGATTTAAATAGATAAAATCTAACATTTTCAAATGCATTTATTATTAACTTTTTATTTCTGCACACTGTAGTGCATGCAACCAAGTCTTGAGGAATTTTTTCTCGGGACATTTCTGGCAAAATTTTGAACACGACTAACGTTGTTACGCTACGGAATACACCCTATAAAAGAGTGTGAAGCCGTAGCGGGTGGTGGTGGGTACAACGTTGAGTACACTAGGGAAAAAATAAAAACGGAGTTTATTAATTATGTGTTATTAGATTATATACATATATAATAATAAATATGCATTCAATTGTTCATGCCAGTAAATTTCTGACTTTTCTATAATGCAACAAAAATCTCACGTTGCTGGCAACGGGCTTACAGCTAGTAAATTTATTATTCGCGGATTACTTAATCAAAATTTTAATTTTTAAACTTTAAAACTACATTTTTTAACTTGGAAATAGTTCGCGTGCCATCCAAATTCTCAAAGTGCTACATTGAGCACGCGTGCTCTATGTTCGCCATCCCTGATGTAGCATATCTCCGTGGTGTAGCATGTAGGTACATATGTGAAAGACGTGTACGTCAGTACGTCAAAATTACAGTCATAGACAATATAAATACAGTGAAAAATCAGCTCAGTCATAGACAAAATATGAGTGAAATAAAATGGTGAAACTATAATTATTATTTATAAGAAAAAATATTAGATAAAAAGCCTTTGAAATTTTTCTCAGCATACAGTCTCACAAATTTCTGCTAAACAATAATTATTCCAGTAAATTGGCCTATTTTCAATTATAGTTTCTTAGTTCGTCAACTTAATTTTTCAGAATGGCAATTATCTCCTCTGCATCTTAACTGACGTGGGCCAAAATACAGCGAACGAAATTCTAAACCGGCTTGTAACTTTGTATTCGATATCTGCCGGAAAAGAACATATTTCACAATGTTGGACGTTTTATTTGACGATGTCAAACGGATGAATAAACGGCAGGTTAGCAGAATGTTTGATATATTTATAAATTCCTCTCAAATATATCAAATTCCTCTTCGCATGCTTCCGAATTTTTGTTACGTTTCAATGAAAATTGGTGATATTTATATATTTTAAATTTCTAACGTGTCTTGTTTTAGTTTATTTACCAAGTCCTCAGTTTTGGCATGATAGTATCTTCAGCGTTGATGATATGGAAAGGTCTAATGGTTGTCACCGGAAGCGAGAGCCCTATAGTTGTCGTGTTATCAGGCAGTATGGAACCAGCCTTCCACAGAGGAGACCTGCTATTTTTAACAAATTATCCTGAAGAGCCAGTGCGTGTCGGGGAGATCGTCGTTTTCAAAGTGGAAGGCCGGGATATACCAATCGTACATAGAGTTCTGAAACTTCACGAAAAGTAAGTGAATTTCTTCAGCAGAGAATATTTTATTAAAATTTTGCACATCTAGATGATGTTCTCATCAATTGTCCGCAAAGATTTTCTTTGGTAAATTTGTCATACTTCACCGCACGGACTATTATGGCGAAAAACTTCACAAACTAAGCTAAAAACAACGCCACAATTTAAAATTATTTTTTGAGAGCTTGATAATCGCATTGAAACCACATATTATTACGAAGAACACTGATAAATTATGCGAAATAAGAAATACAAAACAGAGGCGAAGTGCTCAAAAATATTTTTAAATCGTGGCATTGTTTTTAGCTTAGTTTTGTGAAGTTTTTCGCAGCAATAGTCCGTGTGGTGAAGTATGACAAATTTACCTTTTCTTTTGTATCGTTTCAAATCTACAGTGATTAATTGAAACTTATTCGTAGAACTTTGGTTCTTTGAGACTGCAACATGCATGTTGTATATGCATATTTAATTATTATGGAGATAATAAAACTTTTTCAATTGATTATAAAATAATAAAACTTCAGCTCAGAATATGTACAAGCCATTGTTTTAATTCTATGACCCTGTGTTTTACGGATATTGGAGCAGCTTTGCCAAATTTGCCAATTTCTGTCACAAGTTGAGTAATATTACACGATGAGTTGGATCTATTGGTCATTTGGTTTTATCTAAAGTGTTTCACGGTGTTCTATGGAGAGCAAACATTTCTTAACTTCCAAAAGCTTCTCTATATCCATTTATAATATATGCACACTATAGGTCATGCAACAAAGTCTTGAGGATTCTTTACCTGAACCTTTCAGAAAGAAAAAAAAAAAGCTGTAAAACCGTAGAGAATGATGATGTGCAGTGTTTGATTAATCCATAAGCACAAGGGCCTCTATACCTTTTCGTTTCCACATAATTTTTGGAATTCAATATTTATTTTACTCGTATATTATGTTATATTATTTCTCAAGAAAATGCAAAAAACTTTACCAACGTCTTTTTTGTAACAATTGAAATAAATTTATTTCAATGAATTGTTGAAGTAAAAAATGCTTGACAGGAATTGTTAACTTTTGAAGAGTATCACTGGTATGGGGAGGTATTTTGTCATCTATTATCTATTGTCATTTTCATATTTTTTTATGGAATTATTTTCATTTCTTCAGATATTGATACTACACACATCTATTAGTGATTTTTGGCAGTCACATTTTTTTTTATTATGTGTTGCAAATGAACAAAAGTTTTTTTAAAAAGTTTATAATTGTAAACAAATCAGTAGCCATATAATTAAGGGTAAAATTCCACTTCGGGTCGATTCTCTTCCTGGAATCAACATCAGTAGTGAGCCACATGCCCACAGATGAAAGCAAAAAAGATCTAGTCCCGAATTTAAAGTAATAAAAATGACTTATTTCACTTCTCATTTTAAACTATGCGTTTTGAAATTCAAAAAAATATTTATTGAAATAATAAGTAATTCTACCCAGATTGAATGAAAAAACTTAATTTAGTAAAAAGTAACTCACTAATCAAATGGTTAAAAGAGTTTTTACAATTATTGTACTCTAAACAAAACACGATAGCGAAATGGCAAATGAGTTTTTAAATATATGTATTGATTCATAAGTAATTTTTTTTTAAAAGTAAAAAATGACAAATTATTTTGTAGGCCATTTCGGTAGAAAGAATTTTTATTTGTTACAGTTGCTTGAAGAATATAGTGAATTCATGATTAGTGCACACAATTTATATTCTGAAATTATAGCTTTTGCATGCTTTCGATGTTTTAGCAATGGTACTGTTAAGTTCCTAACAAAAGGAGATAACA
Organism: Himalopsyche anomala; assembly: GCA_031772345.1. Lineage (NCBI taxonomy): Eukaryota > Metazoa > Arthropoda > Insecta > Trichoptera > Rhyacophilidae > Himalopsyche > Himalopsyche anomala. The sequence goes on from CM062830.1 coordinate 3,515,886, forward strand.
ACAGTGTCGACGATCGAGGACTATATGCCGCAGGACAATTATGGTTACGAACTAAAGACGTTGTCGGTAGAGCAAGAGGGTTCTTACCTTATGTTGGAATGGTTACTATATATATGAACGAATATCCTAAATTTAAGGTAAGTTATCTACACTCAAATATGTATTTTCTCATCAAACTGTTGGTATTTATAGCCCTTTGACTGACAATCATACACTATGTGTGAAATCTGGTATGCGTATTTATAGTTTCTGTCTATATTTAATTTTTATCCATTAAAAATTCATGCATTGACAATATATCAATAAATAATATCATACCCACCTAAGTCACACATGACATAATTTTGGAAAACAAGCATTTTTAGTTTATGACGATTTTTCTTGAGCTAATTAAAAAAATATAATTTTAAATAACTACTTTAACAATAAAACAATACTCTTAGTTTATCTTCCATTTTAAAATCACAATAAAAAGTCGAGAAACCTGCATTCAAAGCACAATTTCAAACAAACAATTGCCGCATTGAGATTGGCTTAAACAGATTGCAGGTATGATTTACACTAGTTTTTGCCAAACTACGCCCCTAATTTTTTATAGATAAGTAATAGTAATTTTTTGGCGAGATTAACATGTATTTTGATTTTTTTTTCAGTATTTCGTGCTAGCCTGCTTAGGATTATACGTTCTAGTTCACCGAGAGTAAGACTTCCGAAGACTTCTATTATACTTTTACGAAAAATCAAAATCCACTCATACAACCACTTTTCGATTTTATTGTGATTCGTTGTAAAATATGTGCATATTTTTTTTTAATGTTTTTTAAATAAACTAAATTTTTGGACTCCTTGTCACACTTTTACTGTGATTTACCAGCTGGTGTTGTTTTTCTTATAAGTATGTGTTATTATATTTCATAATAATTAAATGATAAATTACCACTTATCACTAGTTTTATTTATTTTAAGGGCACCGAGAAAAAATTCAATCATCTAATTTTGTATGTGCATTTGAATGTAATGATTTAAAATATTTATTCCAGGGCTGTGGAGTCGTGTAAAAAAAAGACGACTCCGACTCCAGCTTTACAATAATTAACAACTCTGAATCGGAGGAAATTTTTCAACTCTTTCATTTTAACTTATATATATCGACTGTAGAAAGGAAAAAGGACTTGACCCTCAATTTTCCAAAACAGCTTTTTTTCGATAATCACAATGTATACAACTTGACACACATTCTATCAAAAGGATGGACGCCGAAAATGCTGAATAAGCATCTAAATTTAGCTTTTAAGTTTGAAAAAGATTAAAACCACGAAAAAACACTGAAATAAAGGTTTTTCTGAGACAATTTCTTTAATTAATATTAGGTTGTGTCAATTAAACACCAGTTTAGAAGTCTACATGCACTTCAAGGTTGTGTGTAATTCATAATTTGCATATGTCACAAAATCATCAAAACACGTTTTTAGCGCCTCCTGTAAAATTTGATATGTGTGGGTTACATCCTTTTTCCTTTCCACAGTCGATATGTATACCATCAGATCATCTTTAGTCAGCCAAGCATGAAATGTCAACACTTTAGATTTTTTTGCTTGAATACACAATAAAAAGATTTTTAAAAAAAATTTCGAGCCGCTCATTTTTCGCGACTTCGACTCCGGTCAAAATACTGCGACTCCGACTCCACAGCCCTGATTTATTCACAGTGTAATAGATAACAGTGCTGTAAATTATCAGCCTAGTATACTAAGCTTTGAACTCTAAACTAACTACACAGGAGAACAAAAAAAAAATGGAATTACTCAATTGCAATAAAAAAAAAATGTAAAAACCTGTCTTAAGTGTTTTAATTTTTGTGTTTAATAACATATTGGTGGGCATAAATTAATGCAATGCTTTTTTCCCATGTTAATCGGTGGAACGCTTTCAGACACCTTTTTCTCTGCATTTTGAAAGCTTCAAATCAATATTCGCAAAATTTGATTTTTTTCTTGGAAAATCTATACATCAAATTATGGGGCTGGTGGAGCCAAGCTCCAATTTCCCTTTCATCTGGTGTATTTTGATGTTGTTTTTCCCACGTAGCGTCCTGGATTTACCTGGGCGTAGGCGGGTGCGTGGTCTTTGTTTTGTTTTTGTGGTGGTATTAGTTCTCATTCGTAGGCATTACATGTGACACTAGTGGTTGATTCTGTAACCTCGAGCTGCAATTAATTGGGGTTATGCTTATCTGACCAGTTAATATATATATATTTTTTTGATCTGTTTTTTTTATTATAAAATTATTATTTTAATCTTTTGCCCTCTTTTTTATTTGTTATTTATCCTCGAGAGGAGGTCAAACCTACAGTGTCTGCGGCAGTCGTTCAGGTTTTGGAGATCGGGGTTTTAGCAGATGTTGATAACCAAACATGTGAATGTGGGGGTTCGGGGGGGGGCTAAGGAGGTTTCAGTAGGAGGACTCTCCGCGGTCGCGCTATGTTTGTGTGAGAGTAATCAATGTAGTCATTAAGTAAATTTTTGATAGATTGGTTAGGATGATCCGCCATGTCACTATAGAACTTCTTCGACAGTTTTATGACGTGATCAAGGATCGGGTCTAGGTTCATGTCTTTGTGTAACGTGAACCTTCGCACGAACCAGGGTGCTCCCGTGACCATGCGAAGTGCTTTGTTTTGTATTGTCTGTAGTGTCCGTATACGATGCATGCCCGCGTGTGCCCATACTTGGCACGCGTAGGTCATGATCGGTCTTGTAATCGTGGTGTACAATAGTAATTTGCTTTTTACGGCAAGTTTACTCTTGTGGCCAATCATCGGATAGAGTCGACCAGTGATTTGCGACTGATTACCGGTTACTGTAACACTCGTAAGTTAATATAATACTACAAAACAATGCCAGATCCATAGACTTACTCTGTGACCAGAACCAGTGGTCTAATACTTGATATATTATCGTTTTGTTTTGCAAATTCTCTTATTTACAACACCTAAACCCTATGAAAAATAATAGAGTTACATTTATGTTCAGAATCACTAAGCCAGCCTTAGGTTCTGAAAATTATCAATAGTCAATTGAGAAAAGGATACTAGGTAGTTTGGGATTGTGTACTTGTCCAAAAGTATTGGCCCCAGCATCCCAGTACAAACTGCATTTTTTCAATTGCCTAAAAATTCTCCCATCAATCCTAAAATGAACGGGGCATAGTGAGAGAGCGATTAGCTAACTACTATCCTTCTATTTTTATTCTCTTTAACTCGATGGCTGCCACAGATGAGATATCTCATATTTTTTTTTGTCCTCAACAAGCCAGTTACAAGTTAACTCGTTAATAACTAATTAAATGAATAATTGCAAATTATTGCCAGTGTGCTAAGTTATTATGTACTTTTTTCTACGGCAGCTAAAAGGTTAAAATAAAAGAGGATGTGCAACTGAGTAATAAGCATTTCTTGTAAAAAAAAATTTTTTTGAGATGCCTCCATTAGGAAGAACCCATATACTCCCCACATTGAAAACGAACATAGATAATAAAAAAAAAGCTTGACAAGAATTGAGTTCTGACACCTTTTTTGTTGTTGAAAAAAGCACTGAATAAATATAAAATGTATTCTTAAAATTAATGTCATTTTCTTAATAAAACAAAAAAATCTCTTAAATTTTTACTTAAATCATTCAAATCGGCAACCATTTCACAAATGTTCTTGAAGTCGTTGTTGCTGATTTTTTTTAAAGAATTTTATAACATGCCATTTCATATAAACTGTTCACTTGGTAAAAATTCTTTCATTGTAAGTCTTTTTGCTTGACCTGTAGGCTGACTGCTACGGCAGTCCGATTTAAGCCAAGTCTAATGGTCAAAACATGATTGACTGTTAAAACTGAACCGCAAGATAAAAGGACATTAATTTTGAGGATAACTAATATATATAACGTACAGTGGAATCATTTGAAAAAAATGATAAATGTGGGAAAGTGCTTAGGTCCTAGACCAGTGATTGCAGTTAATTTTTTTTTTTTTTTTAATGCCATCAGACCATCTGGCTAGATGATGGCGTCTGATGCGTACTTACAAGAAAGACTAATTACAAAAGGTATAGTGACCTTTGAGTGTGGATGGTTGAGGTAATGTGGTTTGATTTCATGATAACTTTGAAATTAAGGAATGGTCCAGGCAGCACCTGAAAAAACTGGCCAAGTCACATGCTGTTGCAGTACTATTAGTACTTGTTTCTTGATTAGGTAATATCCATAGCATCCTGATGGTTGTCAGCATTGAGGATGCATAAGGTTGCTGGCTGGCAGGAGGAGGCAAAGTGATTGGTGTGTAACACAGAATCTTGGTGGCGCTGCTTGGTATATTCCACATAGGAAGCAGAAATAAAATACAGAAAATGTACATAATGCAATTTATTTATAAATAATATTAAATGACGCATCAATTTCATTATTACATGGACGTATTAAGTGTAGAAAATTAGGTTACCGGCTTAACAATTTTAATCACAGGATAAAATGTCATTTTTTAACCTATTTTACAAAATCTATCGTATATCTTAACAGCTTAACGACCGCATGTTATTTTTATAGAATTTCATCTGGCGGCTGGGCAATTTTGCGAAAAATTCGCAAAAATTGTAATTTCACTAAATTCACTATAATTTGTAAACCAATTGAGATATCTTTACCAAATTTAATTTTCTTAGCTTCCAGATACTTCGCCTATACGCATATTAGTCTGTCGGCCAGCAACCTTTGTTTTTCAAAGACTCAAATATGTGTCTGCGGTCGTTAAGCTGTTAAGCATTCATGATGTAATTTAATTTCTTGCATACTAAATTGATGTCTGTTAATTGGTCTACAAGGTAAAATATCTTCAATTTATGATATCTATAGACATGACATTTAACCCAAAAGGAAAACTTGTTAAAATATAGGATACTTGTCAGTAATTGGAGCCCAAGACAAAGTATGGTGCAAATAAATATGAATAGGCAAGCGCAAAAACAGTCATAATTTCCGACACTCGGCCAAAATGTTACAAATGTATATATTTTAATAAATTCATGGCATTACAATTTTTTGTGTTTGATTTACTTATCAAAATAACAACATATCATCAACATAATTTTAATATCTACCTCGATGAAATAAGTCTGTGATAAAAAAAAACCAATTGAGGATGAAAATGATAGAAATATTAAAAAAACATAATTTCATTACATTGTATTACAACCCGTTGTCACTTATTGGTTTTCTTCCTAAGTACCATTGAATTTAAAACAATCAAAAGCATATTTATAGTTAGCGTTTTTGTATTTATTTATTCATTGAAATTCAGATGCATTCTTCAGTGAGATTCTTAGTCTATGTGAGGAATATAAATGATAACATTTTAAATATTCGCAGGTTTACTGGCGCCCATACAATCAAGTACCCAGTGTTTGAAAATAATTCTTTGATGCCCGGATTGAAACAAAGTACAATTTTAAAATAATAAATTCAGCACAACAAATTAAGGACACTAGTATTTCATTACAAAGTTAGAAGACACAATTTAATATAGTTACTTAAAATATCCTAATTTATTGAGTATTACTTGGATTTCCTCTTTTTAGAGTTTGACGAACGAAGATTGGTCCTTTCACCGGTAGCGGCTGCTTTTCTTTTCTCCGTTCTTGGTTTTTCTTTCTTCGCTGAGCCTCCATATTTAGCAGCCAACTTGTCGAAAAAGCTATCCATCTGTACGCCGCGTTCCTCTTGTTTTTTTCTTATCATCAAAGCTAAATCGTTTTCTGAAAGAATTTATAAATGTATTGTAATTGATTACAAAAAGGAATAACCAGTTGTTATTTTTTCTTAAATTTTGATTGTTAAGTTATTTGGTCTTTTATTGTAGTTAGTAGAGCAGTGATGAGCAACCTTATTTTGCAGTTAGCCAAAACAGAAAACTCAACACCCAGAAAATAAATGTGGAAAGAGGAGGGAGTAGGTATAAATTTAAAAATACTTTTAATTTAATATTTTTAAGGTAAATCTTAAAGACAATTGTATTTAACCAAACTAAAAAAAAATTCTTTCCTAACTAAAGAAAATTATGATTTAAAAATAATTGTTTTTTTTTTACTATCAATTTAAGTGATAAGTTTGTGTGCCACATTTAAGAAGCCTGTCGGTCACATCTTGATCAAAGATGAATCAGAGCATGGATTTAATAACTAGGTTTCGAATATCCCCATTTTTTTTCAATATTTTGCACAGCATAACGAGACTTAGTTTAACAGTAAGCAACCCTCCAGTCTTGAATTCTTTGTCGTTGCAGTCAGGGCCAGCTCGTGGCATATGCAAAGAGTGCGGCGTACCCAGGAGCCGCATTAAGATTTTAGCACTATCCACTCATTAAGATCTAGTTTTTCGAGGCACCAAAGGCACACAGACGAAGAAATCTTAGAGCCGACCCTGGTTACACTATTTTTTTTTTAACCCATGTCCGTTCCCATTGTAGAGCATATAACCTCCTAATAGAGGTATCTCAACAAAAGATTTTCTAACAGAACTGTTTGTTACTCAGTTGCTCAATCTTTTTTTAAAGCGCTTAGGGATATGGCTAGGATCTACAATCTCGCTAGGTCAGTTTTTGAGGATAAGAAGGTTGGAATGGAGTTCAAAACATCACATACATCCATGCCTTTGGTCAGAAATTTATAAATCAATTAAAAAAATAATTATATGTATGGTGTTATTACTATAAGATAAGGTCAATTGAAGGAATATGATATAAAAATAACTTTGATTATTCCACGTTGTGTTGCAAAATGTGACACATGTTTCGCCTCTTTCAGAGGCATCCTCAGACAACTACTTTCGCAAATGTTTGCTTGAGTACGAATGATTTTAATTTTACTATTCTGATATATTATAATAAAAACAATACGTGGAATAATCAAAGTTATTTTTATTTTATATTAAAATGAACTTCCACAAAGTTACCGCCGAATCCATCGAAAGTATGAAGGAATATGTTTCAATTATTTCAGAATATTTTGGATTCTTCTTTGATGAATAAGTGCATAATATTTAATGACAAGAAAATTTCTTCTAAAATAAAAACCTTTTTTATCGTCTTCTTTTTCTATCTCAACCATTTTGTTAAGATTTTCTACTTCTTTTGCCTCTCTTTCGGCCTTTCTGTGACGGCGTTCTCTTTTCCGAGGTGGCTCATTTGTGAACAGTTTGTACGATGGTACTTCATCACTGTCTATCATACCCTGAAAATAATATTTAAAAAAAAAAACAGTAAATTTCTATGGCGTATTAACGTGTCTTATTAATTGTGTGGTGCAGGACAATTTTTTATTATTATTTGTGTTATATTAAGTAATAGGACATCAACTAAAAAATAATATATTATATTTCCAATGTCTCAAAAGAAATCTTTCTTCAGGACAGAGAACTTTTTTCTTTCCATCGTTTAAATTTATTAAAAAATACACACCTGGATAATGCCAATTAATCTAGGCTCGTCTTTTGTCTGAGAAAATGGTGTGCAGTCAATAATAAAGTCCATATCGCCCTTTCCTTGCAAATACGCTTTTTTCAAGTCTCTTATCTCCATTTCAGATCCTGGTGTTAGAAGAGTTCATATTTTCATAATTGTATTAACATATAAATTAAAATGCTAATAAACCTTTTTACATTATTGATAAAGTTAAATGAGTCGTCAAGCTATATATTAGTAAACGCAATATCATAATATGACCAAAAAACATTGTATTAGTTATGTATATGGTGATTATTATTTGTCAGCACAAAAGCTATAAGTTTATTTAAAAATATGTCAATACCCACTCTACAATGTCATTACTTTAGAAGTATCTATAAGACATGCGTTGTTCATTTATATGATATAATATCAGTGGCATAACCGCTATACAACAATGTATATGTGATGCATAAGGACCCTAAAGTTAAGGGTGGCCCAAATTTGTATAAAAAAAAGAAAATTAATAATTTCTAAGTCTCTGCCAAACGAGTAAACGGTGAGTGCCCTTTTTCGCATGTACGTACGTGTACAATAAAAGCAACTGTTTTTTGATATTATCGGCAGCTAAAAATTCTCAGAAAAAAAGCATTCTTTCCCTAATCCGTCCACAGCTGGGAATTTAAATTGTTTGTAGTAGATTGTATGAACAACAATAAAAGGAATCCTCACGCTTCAATTTGAGAGCTGTCATGTCATGTATTACATTTATTACCTTTATAATTTTTTTCAAACGCGACGATATCTTCCTCAGTAATTGGCTTAAACAGCATCCTCCAATAGTCTTCCCAGTTCCTGTCTGACACTTCGTCATCGTCCTCATCGAACTTTCCTGTTTCATCGTAGACTTCTTTTTTATTTTTATCGCTAAGTATGGCATGAACTTTACCGAGGACTTTGAATTTTTCTGTTGCTTCTAATTTTTCAGATTCGTCCACTCTGTCCGGATGAACTTTTAATGAGAGGCGATGATAAGCTTTTTTAACTGAAATCAAAACAGGTTTATAAACAGAAACACTGCTGGCATTTAACATTATGTGAATACATATCTAATCCAATTGAAGACATCAGTAGAAAAGAATAGTTTTATGGAGGAATATGATACATCTGTCATACATAAAAGCTATTTCAAACATGGAATATATGACGATGGTTTTAGAAAGTATGATTCGAATACTGTTCCCAAAGAAGAAATGTTTAATGACCATAGAATGTGGAATTACAGTATTTGCTTTAATCATAATTCGACTGTGGAAAAGAAAAAGGACGTAACCCACACATATCAAATTTTACAGGAGGCGCAAAAAACGTGTTTTGATGATTTTGAGCCATATGCAAATTATGAATTATACACAACCTTAAGGTGCACGGAGACTTCTAAACTGGTGTTTAATTGACATAATCTAATATTGATTAAAGAAATTGTCTAGGAAAAACCTTTATTTCAGTTATTTTTCATGGTTTTAATTTTTTACGAGCTCACCTTGTAAACTTATAAGCTAAATTTAGGTACTAATTCGGCATTTGCAGCTTGCATCCTTTTGATAGAACGTGTATCAAGTTTGATGCATTGTGATTATCGAAAAAAGCTTGTGGGTTACTTCCTTTTTCCTTTCCAGTCGATATGTGTAATTCAAAACTTTGTATTTTATTAATATTACCTTTATTATAAAAAAAATAACAAAGGATCAAAGATTTTATTTCTCGGAAACATGTTAAGCCAAGAGCAGGTGAAAAGCGCAAAAATTACAAGGGATAAACATAATATACGTTACGATGTGTGTAGTCAATTCATTGAATCTTTTCTAGTGACCAATTAAATATTGCGATTATGAGTGTAAAATGTGAGATTGTAACTGGAATGAAAGGGTTTATATCAGTCTTAGTACACGGAACCGTGTACTATATATATGTCAAGTATTTACAATTTAAAGAATACTCAAAATATTGAGCCTGACAATGTTGTGTTACTACCGGAAGTATTTAGATGAGAAGAGTCCCATAATGCCCCAGTGCTTTTAATGGTTTCGTACAGTCCAATAAACTTTGAGAAACAGTTTCAAGGGACACTGAGAAGATCGTAAAGCAAAATACCTTTGACGATGCCGAAAACACATTGGACAGTATTGTTGAAAAAAATAGGCTTACTTTCTTTTTCCGATGCATCTTTATCAATCTTTAAGACATCGTAAAGATTTTTCACTTTGTAGTATTTTTCACACAGATCCAATAATCCTGGCATTTTGTATTATTGAAAAGAAAAAATGTTTATTATGAAATAAAGCACGAAATGAATTTTGTCGGCACAGCAACTATGGCGGGAAGCGTCTAATGATTTGACAGTCAGTTTAGCCAACACAAACATTCACCAAGGTGGTATGGTGTTCCATAATGCCATGGAAAAAACATGAGCAACCATCGAACGTATGTACAATAACTACATTTTTGTTTTTGTTTTTTAATACAAATAGTTACATAAATGTATAATATGTTAGTATGTACATTTTTTTTTGTATAATATGAAATTAAATTATCTAAAAATAGTTATTCATTATTGTTATATGCAAAAATATATTATCATATTGTAATTTTATTTATTATAACCTGTATTATATTATTTAAAATTATACTATAAAAACACTTTTAGTTTTGTTAGCTTTAACATTTTGATTTTCAATTTTAGCGTTTCATAGTGATAAAAGTGCTTTATTTTAACGCATATTTTTATTAGATATTAATTTCAAATGCTTATAAATTTCAGTACGCCTTAATATCAGTCATTATATTAAATAATAATACTATCAATATTTTTTATATAAAATTGAAAAATAACTACAAAATAAAAATAAAATAATATGGAAAATTTCGAGAGAAAAATGATAACATAAATACATTTTCTATCACTCACAATTACATTTTAATGGTTTGGCAGAAGCTTTGTGGAAGTTTATATGTAATATAAAATTAATTTCAATAACTTTGCTACTCCACTTATTTAAGATTGAAAACGTATAAGAGAATTCAAATAAGCCTATACATCGATTGAAAAAAATCATATTCGAACTGAAATTCGAGTATTTGAAATCCCGTCACGGAAGCTTACGACGTTGAACACTGTACTATGGATCTGGTTGAAATCATATATATTTCAACAAATAGATTGATGACTTTTTTTATAATAACGTAAAAAAAGAACTAGGCTTACTTATTGCTTTGTACACATTTTGCTAAACTTATATCAATACTGTGTAAAATTCTATAAGACATATATTTTTTATTTGGCAATCCAAGCAATCATTAAATTAATTTGAGTGAAAACATATAAGATTTATTTATTAAGGTGGTGCAACACTGAAAGTTTGGCATCTCTTTTGACTTTTTGCCGGTCAGACCACCTTGGAAGACCACACGAACCGTGGCACGCGCTTGAATACCTTTGCGCTTTGTGGACGAATCGTCTCTGCTCGGGTGTTTCCGCCACGCTTCGTTCGCGTTCGGCCCACCCATACAGAGCACGCGCGCGCTCGCTAGGAGCTGACGTTTATCTCTCCCTAATAAGATTCCAATTTGTCAATTAGAGGGCAACACTGGACCACCCGCTAAACTTTTGTTAGTTTCGTTGTTCGCCGCTAGTAGCGCTGCGTTAAATATTGTTGGAGATATTTGATTCCTTTCAAATTTTATTGCGCCCAATAAATCTTATCCATTTAGATACCATGATGTGGTAGAATATTTAATATTTGTACAGACTCGATACAAAACAATATTGTACGCTAATTCTTTATTTACTTTTTTTCATACTTCCGTCCATTCGGTTACGGGGTCACGGGCTTAAATTTAATACTGCAAAAATATTCACCATAAATTATGTGTTATTCATGGTTCCCGGTAAATTGCTCGAATGGAAATTGCTCGAATAACAAGATAATTAATTTGTTTCCGTTTGTTCTGTCCGTTTGTTCTGTCTTAGCCCTAGTATTCTATGTGTTCTGGAAATATATAGAAACAGTTTGAGTAACTAATGAATAAGCAGTTCTCGTAGAAACACCTCTGTTGAGATAAACTCCATTAAAAGATCATATGTTCCGCATTTGGAGCGAACACGGTTAAAATAAATACTTACGAAAACTATTTTTATATTTCACTCTCTAAACAAGTGTCGCACAAGATAAAAATGAAATTCGTAGAAAAAGTCGTGAAAAATCGTTTAAATAACCAAGCAATTAGAATAATTTATAATTCGAGCAATTTCCATTCGAGCAATTTACCGGCTCCCGTTATTCATCTGTACCCGAAATTTATTATTTTTTTCAACAGGTGTTAACAGATAAGTTACTTGGGTTGGTAGTTTAGAAGTGTATTGGAAATTAAGAATTATTTGTGTATTGACCCAGATTACTCCAAACATTGTTTAGTTCTGTAGAATGTTATCGATTTTTTCAATTCCCCAAAGACAAACTACAAATATGGCGCCTCTTTTTAAAATTATATTTTGTAATACTTTTATCAAATGGTCATATAAGTTTTAGTGTGGTGTTTAAAAGACTGTAAAAGTAAAGTAATTCATAACATATTGCATGGAAACCACTGTTCCTAATCCCACCAAAAAAACCACTGATGATGAAATAAAAAAAAACCCTATTAACGTTTATTTCGGAAACGCTATGTAAAAGTATTATAAAATTTCTGCAAAAGTGTCTCAAGATGCCCCCCCCCTCACCAAACCAGTTCCAAATATAAAACACGACAAGCGTGTTATAAAAAGTTTAGAAAAAGAGCGCCAATTTTCTCTGAAATCCGCGGAGAGTAGTACGCAGTATAGTCAAAACTCAAAATTTCCGTTCCAGTTCATAAATTATCAAAAAGTTTATACAATTATATTCAACAATTATTATTATTGCCACAAAATCATAATAATTACACCTCGATGATTTTTTAAAAATAATGATCGTTCCGATTCGTGAAATGTTCCATTTCAAGTCCTGGATTGGCACCAAATTTATTTACAATCTCATCACAATTATAAATATAATACGAAAGTAATAATTATAATTACGCCGGCGGTCATTATTCACACTAAATCGAAATGTACATATTCTCAATATTTGAGTTTGGATCGCGAGATATCTAAAAGCGTGAATTAAGAATGTAAATGTAAACAATGGCTATGAAATGGTGTGCGCATTTTCTTTTGAAAATATTTTTTTTTTGTACGCTACATTTTCAACATTCTACCATGTGTTTTTAGCACTAAGAAAAATTCAAATACTAAAAGCAAATTTATAATCGAGATGAATTTTAAATTAATATGTACACCTAAAAATACCTACGTTGCTCACTTGAATTGATTTTTTAATGATTTATGGATTTTTATACAAAGGCAATTAGCTGACAAACTATTTTTAAATACTCTCTGTCGAGGCGAGCTCCATTGGGAGTCCAACGCGTTAATTATATACATTGGGAGTGGAAAAGTTTAAAAATAAGCCAGTGAGAATTTTCAGCCGATTTCTAAAATTTAAATCGCACAATGTTTATTTGCTGAACGAAACCGGTCGTTACTATATTTTAGTATTTGAAATAAGTAGAAAAGTATTTTTATTTATTTTAAATAACCTATAGTCCCGAATCTTTAAGTGATACGAATCAATAATCTCATTATACATTATACATAGTATATTAATTCATAAGTCTAACAAAACACATTTTTATTTTATACTTAAAGACATTTCCATTTACATTTCCAATAAATTATTTTTAATGTGTATTGTAGATCAGTGTTTCTCAACCTATGTCCACAGCATGTTCTGAGGGGACCACAGAGAAAATATTAGCTATGGAGTGTCACAGCAGAGTTTGGGGGGCCACGGCCAATCTAAATATAATAAACAAAAATCGCCTATCGCAAAAATCTTATTGAAAAAATGGAACTAAAAACAAAAAAAAAAGTGTTTTAGTCGAGAATCGAACAAATCGACATTTTTCGCCAGTGATTAATCCCGGGATTCCGAAAGCCCAAATCCCATAAAAAAGCGTGCGAGACTGGAACCAAGTTTTGAGGAATTCACTTCTTAGCATATCTCTGGCAAAAGTTTAAGCCGTAGTGGGTTCTGGTTTTTCTTAGTATTTTTTATTTTATTCTTCTCGAGTTTTTAAAAACTTATTAGAACAGGTAAAGGGGCCACCGAAAAATATGAGCCTCAAAAAGGGGCCACAGGCTAAAAAAGGTTGAGAAACGATGTAGATCACTTTTAAAGTGTTCCCTGCTAAGTTGTGATAATGATTATTTTTCACCTAATTATATGTACCTTTCTTTCTTAATCCATTTTAAATTTATTTTTATTTTTAAGAGATCTTAAACATTAGATAATAAATATGTATCATTATTTGTATATTTTTAACTAAACGTTTTTCACACATCGTGGTTAGTATTAATCGATTGTGCATAAATAACCCTGTATATTTTTATATCTTATCATTTGATAATGCTAGCAATGAGTGAAACCGGTTCTGTTTTAAAATAAATAACGTGGAATTACTAAAAAAGTGTTTTATTTTTTAATGTAGTCCAGAGGCTTCAAAAGGCTGACAGTGTTTATACTCTGATCAAAAATAGTAATAATAAAGATTAAAATAAACAATTGTGAAGTATTTATAGTATCTGCGCCTTAGAGGTGTTTTTTAATAGTAACTATCATTGACGAGATTTCATCTTCGGTATGATAAAAACAAAAGTTTACCGAAAAAAACAACTACGTCATGGTATATGAAACATACATATTTATAACTTTCTAAATATCTCAAACGTGTGAAGAGAATGAAAGCACATTGTTGCTTTTGCGTGCTTTAAATTAAAAGCTATCTAATAAAAAAGGTGAAATACCTGTACAGATACATTTTGTGCAATTATTCTACGATAAACATTCATTTAATGTTTCTTAGTAAGAAAAAAAATTGGGAGTAGTCGGAAAAAGTTTTGAACCCCTTGTAAGCCAACATGATGTTAATAACATAACTCTGTGATGAAGTTATAAAAATACATATTTAAGACCTACATATTTATAATACGAATTAGATAGTTTTGACATAAGGATTCAAGTCTAATTTAACTACAAATATGCTGAAAATATGTTATGGGCTATATTTATTTACGATACAAGAAATCGAATAAAAATAAAATTCTGTATTGGCGTTTGACAGATCGACTATAATAGTGTCTCTCAATCTTTTTGAGCCCATGGCCCCTTTTGAGTGTCTTTATTTTTTTATGGCCCCATACTTGTTTTGTACTAATGAAGTATGAGTAATATAAGGAATTTTAAGACTAAAACGAAAAGACGCGAAACGTTTCCCCAGATTTTCGATTTCCCTAATCCCAGGAATTTGTGGATTTCCCTAAATTCAGCGGTGGGCTGCCAATACGTTAACAAAGGGCTCGCTTAATCTCAAAGCAATTCTCGGTGTCATGGGGAAAAAGTGAATTTTTTTATCACTCCTATTTAATTATATGTAATACTTAAATAAGCAATCGATTTTTACTCAATACACGTGAAATATGAAAAAATATGCAATTTATCGTAAAATTATCAATGTTAATGGCTAAAAATGTACTACTATGTATACTAAAGCTGTCTTAAATAATTTCTAAGTCAGAAATTGCAAATACATATATACTCATTTGATCTGAGAATATTGTTAAATTAAATTTAAATTAAACTTAAACTAACAAGGGGCTCGCCGGCTTTAGTAAAATTTAACAAGGGGCTCGCACGAGCCCCTCCGAGCCCCCTCCAGCCCACCCCTGCCTAAATTTACACTGCGAGATATTTGTTTTTATTTTTTCTGATTGCAATTTTCACATGCCCTTCTTTTTTATTAAAATTTAAAAACTAAATTTACATTTACTTAGTCGGCATTTACAGCTTACATCCTTTTGATAGAACGTGTATCGAGTTGTATACATTGTGATTATCGAAATAAAGCTGTTTTGAAAAAGCTGTAGGTTACGTCCTTTTCCCTTTCTACAGTCTGTATGTTGGTGTTTTAATTTTGATACGAAGCTATTATTTGTGATTGGAAATCTATTTATATACGACGTTGTGTTTTCACTGTGCCACGGGTCCCGGCTAATGGAGGCCTCTGCCGCCAAGTGCTAATTCAACACAACTCGGGATAGTGTTTTAAATTGTTTACCTTACCATAAAGCCCTGAATGAGTTTGCTCCGTCCCACATCTCTCGGATTCTCTGACCAAACAATGACACGGCCAAACAAATAATATAAATAATGTGAAATTCCCAAATGCACTCTGGAATAATCCATTTGTTGAGAGAGTACAACTCTACTTTGTGTTAGTGAACTTTTTTGTAATACACACACTGTGTAGTTGTTTAAGTGTTTACCGTTAGTATTATCGAATTTCGTCGATCAGTGATATGCATATTATTATATCAAAAACAATAATATTTATTGCCATATCCGCTCCTGATGTGAAGTATCCACATTTATTATGGAACTTATATCAACAAAAGTAACTATTTTTTTCCTCAGTGTTTTTTTTTTTTTAAACCATGTCCGCTCCCAATGTGGAGCATATGAACTCATAATGGAGTTTATCTCAACAGATGTGTTTCTACGAGAACTGCTTGTTACTCAGTTGCTCAACCTCTCTTTTTCCAAAGAGTAGGAATAGAAGAATAGGGCTATGACAGGACTAGTGGTTAGCTAATCGCTCTCGATACGCCCCTTTCATAGGATAGGATGGGTGGGAGGGGAGAATTCAAGACATTACATACATCCATGCCTTCGAACAGAAATTCATAAATCGATTGAAAAATCAATTTATAAAACTGTCCGTACCGGGATTTGAACCCGGGACCTCCGTAACCGAAGCCAACGACGTTGACCACTCGACCACACAGGCGGCAAGTGTTTCTTAGGCAGTGTTTCTTAGGGCATCCAATCCCGGAGCCTTATTGGATCCCGGGATTTCGGGGTTCACAATTATGTTCATTTACCATAATATCATGTTTTAATTATTTAACATATCACTTATTTAGAAAAAAAGTAGTAACTGGCGTTATAGCTAACGGCCATGGTGACATTTTTCTTTTTTTATACGCCACAGTTGCTTGAAACCATTGCAAAAAAAAATGTGTAATTTACAGATCCCAGAATTATTACGAACTTAGAGACCTTTTTTTTATAGCTTTATCCTTTGAAAAAACTCTGCCAGTGCCAGTGAAGTGTTCCAGCCCTGTTGAGCTTTTTAATTAAAAGAATCATTTAAGGAGTTTTACATGTTAGCAAAATCAAATGAATCGCGGAGAATCTAAATAGATTTTTTTTTTTTTTCCATGTCCGCTCCCAATGTGGGGCATATGGACTCCTAATGGAGTTTATCTCAACAGAAATGTTTCTACGAGAACTGCTTGTTACTCAGTTGCTCAACCTCTCTTTTTTCCAAAGAGAGTAGGAATAGAAGGAAAGGGCTAGGACAGGACTAGTGGTTAGCTAATCGCTCTCGATACGCCCCGTTCATAGGATAGGATGGGTGGGAGGGGGGAATTCGAGACATCACATACATCCATGCCTTCGGACAGAAATTCATAAATCGATTGAAAAATCAATTTATAAAACTGCCCGTACTGGGATTCGAACCCGTGCCCTCCGTAGCGGTAGTCAACGTTCTTGACCACTAGACCACACAGACGGTTTTTTTTTTTTTTTTTTAATTTTTTTTTATTAGATTCTAGCAGCACAAATTACTGTTGTGAAATTTTAAGTTTTTTTTGTCAACGTGTAAGCTAGTGTCTGCCAAACTGTGTGCCGCGAAGAAAGAAGTCTCAAAACTGTTGATTTTCAATAAAGCTTATTCATTAAAAAATTCTTCGATTCAAATAAATATTTGTCTCGTTACACATGGGTACAGTGCCGATTATATACGCAGCGTAGTCTTCTTTTCCATCACTTGATTCAACCATCAACCATTGGCAAGATTTGACGGTACACATCTGACACTAACAGAGGAGGAAACTTAATAAATGTGCACAAAGCCTCTTTTCTGAGCTAGAATTGTTAGCATTTTGGATATTTCTATGGAGTCAACATCTTTAATTGGCTACATCAGCAAATAAATCTCTGTTGCCGTTTGAATCATGGGTGGGTTGGAGGGGGCTCGGGGGGGATCGCTCGAGCCCCTTGTTAAATAGTACTGAGGCCGGCGAGCCCCTTGTTAAATTAAAAATATCAATATTCTCAGATGGTTGCGTTGTATAATCTACTAATATATTTAAATTAAAAAAGTAGTGATTTTTAATTTGGGATTTCTAACGTACAATTTTCAGCTATATATATATTGATTAAATTACGATATATTGTGTACTTTTGCAAAATATAATTGTATATAATAACATTCGGTGGCTTTACTAATGATAAAAAAATCACACCCTCTCCAAAACATCACGAATAGCTATTCGATTTAGCGAGCCCCTTGTTACCGTATTGGCAGCCCACCGCTGGTTTGAATCGTCGTATCTTTGCGCATTTGGTTTTTCAACGCATGTGGAATAGAATAACGAAAGCGGTTACAGATGGTAGATAAGTGTTTTTTTTAATCTACTTTAGAGCAGGATTTTTGCAGAATCAAATTATTACCATCTATGGACATATATGTTGATAAAATGTTACCTAAACCATAATTTTCCATATTCATATTAGTAAGGTACATTTAATTTTTGAAGGCATTTTTATTTAGTGTGCCGTGGAACAAATCCCATTCACGAGTGTGCCGTGAAGTAAAAAAGTTTGGCAGACACTGGTGTAAGCTAATGGCTAACTAACAAAATATTACGTATTGTTCAATACGCTTCAATTAATTGCAACTTATTATTGCTTACTAGTATTACGGAAAATTTATTACCTATATTTTGGTACCAAAAAGATAAAATTGATTAACACTTGTCTATACGTAGAAATGCTTGATCTATTAACATGTAGCAAACATTATTGTATACATAATTTAAAAAATCTTAGAATACAAATAAACGGTTGAGTATTTTTGGTTTGTTTACGAAAGCTTTCCGTGAAATATACACTATTTATATTTATTGCGGGAAGGAAAACTTTTCTATAACACCTACATATTAATTTGCCTTTATATGAAGTAATAAAAGTGAATTTACTCAAATAATAGCAAATTAATTGAATTCGCTGCACATGCAAATATGGTTATGTGAAATAAATATTGGTTTATTGTTAGCACTGTTTCTAGGTAATTCATGTGACTTGGATTGTAAAAGTAATTTGCTATGAGTATCGATATTCGATTATTATTACTCCATGTTTAAAACGTTTTAGTAAACTTAAGCCGTCGTAGATAATATTATCTATATATTATATGTCACAGATAACAATAAGGTAATGATTTAACAAGAATTAAATTTAAAAAAATCTGTGATAATTTGCCGCCCCCTAGGACTTGCCGCCCCTAGGCAACTGTCTACTCGCTATGCCCACGGGACGTCGCTGATCATCACCATCATCAGGTGTTTTTAAAACACTGCTGGACTTCGCCGCACACTCTCTATGGCCTTTTTCGCCGATGGTTATTTGCGGCCACGTAATAATAGCTCTTTATTTTTTCTTTTATTTGTAATTTTTGTAAGTATTGTCCGTGTGTGTCGTACACGTTACACATTTAGATGGATCACCCAGACCCGTATAATATTCATATAGAACTGCTATTTCAAAAGAACAAAATGCCCAAATTCCGTGATTCCAGTTTCAGTATATGTACTACTGGTATAGCAATTCCAATTCATGGTCATATATTGTAAGATTAATTACAACAGAAATTAGCAATGAAGTTGACAGATCCAATTAATTGGAAGTAATTATAGGTGTGTGGAAATTTCTTGAGCGGAAAATTCGTGCATGTAATAAAACCCTTCCAACTTACAATTTAAACATTTTATTATGATTTTAACACGAGATAGTGTTAACATGAGATCGAGATCATTTTGGAATCGATTTGACAAATGATAAAAAATGTACGACACGCAATTTCGACTTTGTCTTTATAAATATTTAAACATATAAAATTGTATTTGTTTTTTTTTATATTCGATTTTTTCCGCTCTATGAGTTACATCTTGTGAAAAAAAACAGGGGCGTGCTATTTTATTTAACTAATTAGTAGTAAAGTCAAATTGGATTTTTTTCAATTTTAATTTGAGATCTAAGACATGGGTGTTTGTGAAGTCAATTCTCCTTGAGTTAATCTCATGTGACTTTCAAAAATTCTCGTCGAGTATATCTCGTATGATCTTTCAACATGAAAATATTTGACGCATTGGCGTAAGCTGTAATGTCAAATATTTTTTTTTTAATTAAAAAAAAAAATTAGAAGAAAATCATGAGTGAACACTATACGACCAGGGCCAGCGCCACCATACAAGTGAAATAGGCAACCGCCCAGATAAATTTGATGTGGAAAAGTACTATTTTTTTTATTTTTTTTTATTAACTTATAGTTATTAAATGGAGGGACGCAGTAAACTTGAAACATTAATTTATGGTTGTATTTATGAATTGTCAATTTGCTCTATAAAATATGCAAAAACCATTTTTAACACGGCACTGTTCGTATATGGATGTCAAAAACTTTACAGGAAACAAACAAAAGTAAGTAAATATTACAGGTATTGTATTCACATCCGGTTAAGTATTTTATGTTGATGCAGACTACTCAAACATCGTAAAATTAAATACTGCCCGAAACTCTTGAAAATTCCCATTTTTTTACCGCAGATTACCTGAACGATAGAGTATAGTTTAACAGGAACATTAATTCTAATATTTTTGAAAAACCTTTAAAATCAGTGTTCATAAACCTGGTCCTCGCCTCCATTTGTGAGCGACTGAAGCTTTCGCGATGGGCAATGGATGTTTTTGTTCGCTTGTTTTTTCTCCACATTATACCGAAGACACGATTTGGAAGTGATGTTTAGTTACATCTTTAAATTTTGAACATAGATAACTAATAATTTACGAACATTTTTTTTAAATATACTTCTGGACGAAAGAGTAACACAGCGGTGGGCTGCCAATTCATTAACAAGGCGCTCGCTTAATCTCTAAGCAATTCTCGGTGTTCTGGGAAAGGAGTGATTTTTTTTATCACTCCTACGCAATTATATGCAATATTTAAATTAGCTGTTATGTATACTCAATACCATATCATACTATGTTTTATTCTGTATGACGTTCTATTTTCAAATGTCCTTCGTGCATTAGAATAAAACAATTGAAGTATGAAACAGTAGCAGAATAAGAAAACAATTGCAACCTGTCACAATCTCACGATTTTCGTCTTGATTATAAGATTGATTTATTGATTTATAAAGTGTAAAATTATGTTATCAAAATAAAATTGAACCAACACATAAAAGTGTTTTAGTAAAAACTATAAACATAACATAAGCAATATAATTGTTACTTAATACACTTATAATATGTAACAATATGCAATTTACCGTAAACTAATCAATGTAAATGGCTAAAAATCTACTACTGTGTATACTGAAGCTGTTGTAGATAATATATCTCAGAAACTGCAGTTATGTACCAATTTGATCTGAGAACATTGTTTTCTCTAAAATTAACAAGGGGCTCGCTGGCCTTAGAAAAAAATAACAAGAGGCTCGCGCGAGCCCCCTCCAGCCCACCCTCGGAGTAACATAATATGACACTTTTAGGCAAAGGCACGAAATTAGTCTGTATAAAACTCGGAATCGGTAAGCGTAAATGAAAATTGTCCTCAAAAGAATTGCAGACGTGTATTGAAATGTTAACGAAACCTAGTTTAAATTGTAACATATTATGTAAATTATGTACGTATAAAGATATCAGTAATTTCAAGCTTTTGAATCAAGTTGTTGAATTGTCAACTCTATTAGACTTCATACTATTTATTCAGTTGCGAGCAACGTTCCCTCTAAGCCGAAGGGCTAGCTGCGCGGAAATTTCAAAGGCTGCGCGGACCGATCAAATATTAATTGAGCAACTGTCTTGTAGTGCGCGCCAACCCAGAATGAGTGCGCGGGGGCTTCCTAACTGCTGCGCGGCCGCGCACGCGCGCAGCTTAGAGGGAACGTTGGTTGCGAGGTCTATGGTTGAAATATCAAAAATAAAACAATATTATTACCGCCATGGCTTCACTGCAGCTGTTTGACTTTTGAGGTTAATTTTTAGATTGATTTATATTGACTCGCACCATATCAGATTCGGAAAATATGGCACAGAGAGATTTTAATTAGAACCTCTTCTATATTTTCTATTCTTAATCAAAGTTAGTACCGATGATGAGCGACTCATACAAGAAGTACCTACTCATTAAAATAAGGCTTTCATTGAAAAGTTCAATCGTGAGAAAAGCATACGATATGCATAAGGAACGAGTTTTTTGATATGAACTTCAAACATTTCACGAAAAAGTAATAACGTTTGATATGGAAAGTACGCGAACAATTTTCTTGGTAATCTATGGATATATCAATGATAAAGCAAATTCGTTTTAAAAATGGTGTCAGAGCAAATATTTAGAGTTTGTTTATATTCTTTCTATTCGTTCTTGATAATATCGTTCACAGATTATACTAAAAGGTTAAAAATATCCGACAAATAGCAATGTTTAGTCCGCACGAGTGATTTCTTCTGATTTTATTGGGTGGAGCTAGAAATTAAGCACAAGTGTATAATAAATTTGATAGGATATATTTAAAAAAATAATTATATGGTATAAATAAGGGGTGGAAAATCTTGTCTTTTCTAAAGGCCACATTCATTGATCTGATTCAACATACGCCTGCAGTAAAGAAAACGTTGACATTAGGTTATCATGGGATTTTTGAAACAATTTCATGCCAATTTATAAAACCCAAAATATTGCGGATTTCCCATAATTACTAGCGTGGGACCTTTTTTTTAGATCTTTCTGACAAAAATTTACAGTTTTTCCCAAATTACCAGCGCCACAGCTTTTTTTTGAAATACCTTTAGTTTTTATGGATTTTTGCATGTCAGTATCACACTTTAACCACGAACTAGAGCATCTTGATTTAGGTTGTTTAATCAATTTTTCATCTAGTCTCGTCTTGCCGATGGACCAACTTTTTTTTATTTGCAACCGCCCCACCAAAACAAGCCCCATGTTAATCTATTGGCACCCCACCGCTGATCTACTTTTACAGATAGTCAAGCCGGGTAGATAATCGTTATCAAATATTCCTACTCCGCCCTGTATATTGCCTTAGTCAGCACTTTTCAAGAATCTAAATAAGTAATAATCAATCAGCGAGATATTCCCAAAAAAACAATGCGTGGCAAAGAATAGCTTTACAGAAGGAAGTTTCTCATATTAACATAATAATTTCCTCGATAATATTTCAAACAAATGCTTGTAGAAGTTTCAGTGAACGAGAAAATATATTCAAGAAAAAATATTACATACATAATTACCCTACTTTTATTTTGGCAGCGATCAAAATATTAATTTATTTGCTATGGTTATATTCGAAGGCAGTCTAAAAACTTACTTTTTGGATAAAGGTCAGTTCATTTGGAAAAGTTTTTTTTTAAACGTAAAATAGCAATCTATCTCCTTTCTTCTACGTATATTATTAAAATGTCTATGAAGTTTTTTACCATTCAATTCGTTAGCATGTCTGCTCAATGTAAATCGGAAAATAAATAAATTTTCATCTGCATTACGAAGAAAAATTGTAATGGTGGGAAAAACATATACCAGAAATTAGTGCTAAAACTTTATTTTGGGAGCGGAAATGGTTAAACAACTGTATGAAGCAGTGATACGCAAGTGTGATTCGTTTTTCATGAATGAAATGTTACAGGTGGTAAGTACACTTTTATTTTTGAAGTTTTAATATTTGTTTTGTTTGTACAGACGGCGCCTACTTTTATGACAGCGACAAACGGAAAAGCAGCATTGAACTTCTTCGGCTCGAAATAATATCTATTCAAATTGTAGGGTGACCTTAAATTAAATATTGATAAGTCGCTTTATTACAACTAATAAGTAATCAATATTCTTAGTGGGTCCACAATGCTGGACATAATCTCTTAAAACACTATTGGAACTGTTTTGTTCACGAACAGTAGGTCCTCTTATTACATGGAATTATTTAATATTTACGCGGTTGAGAATTAAAACAATTCAATTACGCCCGTTTGTTACGTACATCAATTTTTCGAGGCATCCACCAAGGTAACATGTAGTTGATTGATACGTAATGTAATCTTCTAAGTTTCTTTTTTGCAGTTTACACTTAAAATTCAACAGAGACCCACCCTTCAAACTCGCACACTTTTCTAAGTGAACAAGTATTTCTCCTGATTTTTTTTCAGCGTTTTGAATCATTTTCAGATTTTTAGCTGAAGTTCTAGCTATTTTTATTCTAGCATTTTATTAATGAGTTTTGCAAGACTATACTATTTAGACGATTGATCGAGGGAATCAGTAAATCGGGAAACGATTAATGCAGGATTATTTAACATTGTTATTATGGGTGTTTGGCCGAAACTATCGGCAATCGGGGTTTCCAATGTATACAGTTTTTCTGACATTTTTTATATATGTCTCTGTTTAGTGTACCATGTACTTAGTTTACAATACATTAGTGATACAGGATTCGATAATGAATACTACTATAAATATAACGTTGTTCAGAGATCGTCACTATGACACGCAATGTAACTCATTCAACTCCCGTTTTTTGTCTTTACGAACAAGTCAAAATTTCCCATATCCGATGCGTAGTGTACCGTGGTTGTCTCAAATATTATATTATTGTTTGGACACCCTATATTTTTTTTTTAAAGAATGTGAATTTTTTGTGAAGTAATAGTACCTGTTGTCCACTGTATGATATTATTAGAATAAATAAACACCAACAGAGATAGGCAGTGTTAAGGTGGTTATAAAAATAATACGTTTATTGCTGCCACTTTTTCGACGCCATACCATCGGATGGGGAAACCCAGTCAATGGTTGTGTACTCTAGTGCAGAAATTATATTGCTTTACAGTTTATAGCTTGCGTCATGCCAGATGAGCTTTCAAAAATATTCACGATAAATTTTCGTCAAATAGTTTAAGCAAAAAAAAAAAATGTTTTATATTTTATAAAAGTTATTTAATGTTTCGAGGCTATGATATACGTGGAAACACTCATTTTAATTTATAAGTTTATTGAAAAAAAAAATAATAACATCACAGCTGACACCAATGCAATATACTTTGGACCATGCCCGGTGTCAATATGGAAAATATGCACTCATAATAAAAATCTCAATTACTTAGTTTTTATAACAACTGGTTGTAAAGTAGTCTTTTTAGAAAAGGTGTTGAAAGAAATATGTAGGTTGGAAAAAAATTGTGGCTTAACAAAAACACTTCACACACCATTTTTGTAATCAACTATGGCGGACTTACAGGAATAAAATATCCAATGAAATTTAAATTTCACTTAAAATGCACTTTTGATAATTTTAGCGCATGGGAGGCCCCAGGAGCAATAAAATTTGGATACCCCATTTTTTGGTTTAACTTAAAAACGCCAGACAATTATATGTCAAATAATGCAAATATATTAAAATCTGAGCTCAAAGTGTACGAGTTTTATAATATAAGCTACGATTCGGAGGCTCCAAGCGCGCGCCTTATTTGCTTATTGTGTAAACCGCCACTGGTTACAGGCAGGGGTGGGGTGGAGAGGGCTCAGAGAGAATCGCGCGAGCCCCTTGTTAAATTTTACTACGACCGGTGAGCCCCTTTTTAGTTTAAGAGAAAACAATATTCTCAGATCAAATTAGAATATATTTGCAATTTCTGACTTATATTTTATCTACGACATTTAGACAGAGTAGTACATTTTTAGCCATTTACATTGATAATTTTACGATAAATTGCATATTTTTTCATATTTTACGTGTATTAAGTAACAATCGATTGCTTGTTAAAGTATTACATATAATTAAATATGAGTGATAAAAAAATCACTCCTTCCCCAGGACACCGAGAATTGCTTTAAGATTAAGCGAGCCCGTTGCTAACGCATTGGCAGCCCACCGCTGGTTACAGAGAATTATTTTAATTCACGTGTTTTAGCAATGTCATCGCTCCTTCTTAGTGGGTATAACTAGAAATGCAATACCTGTGTGGCTTTAGAGAATCTATTTCAAACAGCTTCATTATAGCGCCTTACTTTATTGCCACATCCTGCCTATTTTGTTTTGTTCTTCACACGTTCTAATCCTACAACTTTACAAGCTCTTATCCAAGTAATACTTTTCAGTCACAAAACAAACTGAAAACTAATGCATCGATATGCAGGTGGCATTTGCTCATAACAACATTATCAGACACAGTGGTATCGAGGTACGTTAAACACGTCTACATTAATTTTTAAAGAAACTATGCAAATTTTGTGTTATGCGACCGCTCCAGATACTCCATATCTCCATGTGATGCAGCGGTGGGCTGCCAATATCTTAACAAGGGGCTCGGTAAATCTTATCCATTTATTTGTATCCATTTTCGCTCCCAATGTGGAGCATATGGCTTCCTAATGAAGGTATCTCAACAAAAGTCTTTTTTCTACGAGAACTGTTTGCTACTTAGTCGCTCAACCATTCTTTTCCAAAGATAGGGATAGAATGATAAGACTAAGACAGGACTAGTGATTAACTCAAACCCATGAGGACTGCCACGAAAGCCCACAACGCTCAATGAAAAAATGAAGGGTCTACTAAGTCTTGTTTCATAATAAAATTTAACCATCTACAGAAATTGCAGCTAGGTGCTGATTTGATCTAAGACGAATGATTTTCTTATCTTAACAAGGGGCTCGCCGGCCGCGCTGAAATTTAACAAGGGGCTTGCGCGAGCCTCCCCCCCGAGCCCCCTCCAGCACACCCCTGATGTGATGGGTATGTTTTTAAGCGTTTTAAAATACATATTCTCTGATATAACGAATAATGATTATAACGAGCAAATTCAGTCGGTGCCATCTTCCTCGTAATAGCCATGTTTGACTGTATTATGTTACAATCATAATTAATATATGTCAGTAGCTGATAAATGTATTATTACTAGAGTGAGAAGTTTCAAGATTGACACAGAAATAGTGTCTATTATTTTCGGTCCAATTGCATGTTTCTTTTGTTATACTGATACCGTTGCAAGTATTATATATGTTCACTTTTAGGGTGTTGACTGTCAATACTTGGCGGAAAGGCAATATATTAATAAAAACACAATATTCCTTTGAAATTTATTCCACTATATTTAATAGGTCAGTTGAAAATGCTCGCAATGAGCGAAACCGGTGCTGACCTATTAAATAAAGTAAAGTAAAGTACAATGGAATATTGTGTTTTTATAAATATTATATATGTATGTCAGAAACTCTAAATGTACATCAATGCGTTTATACCAGGGCTGTGGAGTCGTGTAAAAAAAAGACGACTCCGACTCCAAGTTTTTTTTCAATAATTTCATTATAACTTATGTATATATGTATACCATCAGATCATCTTTAGTCAGCCAAGCATACAATGTCAACACTTTGGACTATTTTGTTTGAATACACATCATTAAATATATTTTTCAAAAAAAAATCGATTACATACATTAAATAATTTAACAAGGGGCTCGAAGGCCTAATCAAAATTTAACACAGGGCTCAAGCAAACCCTTGCAAGCCTCCTCCAGCCCACTCCTAAATAAAGTCCTCTTAAATTATGCATATTGTAGGGACCCAGAAACAATATACTAACTCAATTTTAGGGTATTCACTGTCAATACTTGGAAGAAAGGCATTATATTAAAAAAAACTCAATACTCCTTTGTACTACTTCCACTTTTATTTTAGCAAAATCAGGACCGGTTTTGCTCATGACGAGCATTATCAACTGATAAGAATTATAATTGAACAGAGTTATTTATACACATAAATAACTGTATAAATATGTAACACTGTTAAATATTATTTCTTATCAGTTGATAAATACTTTTAAACTGCAAAACCGTTCCTGATTTTGCTAAAATAAAAGTGGAAGTAGTACAAAGGAATATTGTGTTTTTTTTATATAGCAAATAGTCAGACACAAGATCAATAATTTTTACCACCTATAATAGTTTGGAAGTTAATAAAAAGCATAAATACTAATCTACTTACTTAAAAGTATTGTTATGTTAAACAAGCTTTCGAATTTTTCCTGTTTTGTTGACAATGTTTATGTTAGTGGATAATAAAATCTGCATCGTATTGTGTACTTTATATTAACGGCTAGAAAAAATAATATTCGAAAAAACCCATAACTTTCAAAGGTGGCATGAGCAGGTAAAAATCGTTGATTGACGTTCACACTAGGTATAACGTTGACATTTGACACTTTCTAGTGTTTACAATCCACTACAACAATGCATACCTGGCAATTTGGATAAAAACTATTAATTTTTAATCTACTCCGGTATAGTGTGTTCATTACTAATTTGTCAAAATCAACTTAGTACTCGAGTTGATTCGTTCAAATGGCAATAACTACAATTTTGCAAAATATGTTTTACTTAACTATGTCATTATATTTAGCCGCTGCATCTGTTGCAATAATACATGTATGATGCAATATTATTTTTTGAATCGGCTGGTTAACTCGACGGCTGCCACAGACGAGATATCTCGTTAAAATTGTCGTGCTTAGCACGCCAGAGACGAGTTATCTCGTCAATAACTAATTAAATGAATAATTGAAAATTATAGCCGGCGTGCTAGGTGCTAGGTGCTAATTATTTACGGCAGCTAAAAGACTAAGTAAATTGTATTGTTACTCACTAACGCAGTTGGGAACTACTGTAAATTAAAATATTAAGCAGAATAAAAGTTCCGATTAGTCACTATTACATTAATATATAAATTATTTTCAATAACAATTGTTTATTACACCTTTTTATTTCATTTGGTTATGTATCATTAGCACCGTTAAATTTTATTTCTTATCAGTTGATAAAGCTCGTCATGAGCGAAACCGGTCCTGATCTTGCTAAATAAAACTGGAAGTAGTACAAAGGAATATTGTGTTTTTTTTAAAATCTAATGTCTTTCCACCAAGTATTGACAGTGAACACCCTAAAGGTAAAATGATTACGTTGATAATTTTATGAAACCTACATAAATCTTCAATTCATCTTTATTAAATTATTTGAATTTGCTCGGTTTTGTGAATTTAGCAAATTATTTCTAGTTCACGCATTTTTAAAATTCCTAACCAAATTCATCAAACCATATTATGAATATAAAATCAATCAAAATTAACAACCACCAAACTCCTTTAGTTATTTAAATTTAAAACATTAACTTAATCATATTAAACTCGAAATCAGAAGTAAATATTCAATGTTTACAATAATCCGGATAAACTTTAAATTGCATATGTACAAACATGTTATAAACACACTATACTCTCGCATAAAGTTTAACAAAGCACTCTTTTAAAAATAGGGTATAATTGGTAATCTTGGTCAATGAGTGAAAGTGTGTCATTATTTGTTTCGATAACTTCCTGATGGAAAATTAACCGAATTCGGAGACAATGATCGCATATCGAAGTCAAAGTAGAGGGATTATTTCAATTTGAGTAGCAAGTACTTAAAAAGCTTTTAATGACTTATCATACCAAAATCAAACAATTTATTTGGTTATTATTAATGAAAGGATTATCGCAAATTGTTTATATAACCTACTCCCTATAGTTTTATTATAGTTTTGTCTTTCAAGCCTACATGAAAGATTTATTTTGGGGAGTAAATACGGGATAAGCAGTGTGTATAGACGTCGAAGACTGGTTATATTATCATGGTATTAAATTATATTCAATGTCTACTTTTCAGTTTAAAATATTGGAACAAATTTTGCCTGGAGTTACTTTTTGAAGAGGCAAAACATTTATTACCATTAGATTCACGTGAAGTGAAAAGATACAGTTAAATTTTCACAAAGTTACTGCTAAATGTATAGAGAATATATTAAAGATACTAAATTTACATATCCACATGTAAAGTTACGAAAATTCGATGTACATATTAACAATATAATACTTTTTCGTTTTGTTTTATAAGATATTTTGATAAGTGTATTAAGTTGCATATACGTTAATATCAGTACTCATTCGTTCTAAAAAAACATTCGATGTATTCAGTGGTGTAGTGGGGTCATGTCGGGCCAGGTCGGCGACCTGGGACTTGAAGATGAGCCAGGGCGCCGCCCTGTCACTTTTTTGTCTTTTAACTTAATTTTCAAGTGCATACATATAATTTAATTGTTAAAATTTGTGGTTTTTTAACTTCGGATGGATAAAAAAAACATAAAACAAAAATAGATAAGAAATCAATGACCGACCTGGTACCTATTTATTTAACACTTCACCACTGGATGTACTCAACGAAACAGTGAAACCATGGAACTTTTGTTACACTAGCTTCCAGTCAAAGGATATTTAAGAGATAACCGAATCAAACAAACATTTGTATTAATATCTTTTCATAAATTTCTCATATCATAGTGTTTATTATCTAAGGCAAAATATTAAACATAATCAATACTTTCTCATTTTGCTTAAACTCCGGTCACACATAGCCGAATCGGGGATTCCCGGATAATGTAATTTCTCGGTAAAATAACGCGCCTAATAATTGTTACTTGTGTCAAAAAATAAACAAACTTTCGATTTCCCCACACTTCAAATATCGAATGATAGATATCAATATGGATACGCCCATCGACTATCTCGGAATTTTCATAGACAGCCACAAGTTTCTGCAAATAATAATATAGGTTAATACGTTTTACCTACCCATGCATGCGTCACTGGTTTTATCAGCTTAAAAAAACATCAATTTACTTTGATAACATTGTATGGCACGTTTTGTAGGGTTTCAACGCGATCATTATTGGAA
The DNA here is from genome assembly GCA_031772345.1 of Himalopsyche anomala. Classification (NCBI taxonomy): domain Eukaryota; kingdom Metazoa; phylum Arthropoda; class Insecta; order Trichoptera; family Rhyacophilidae; genus Himalopsyche; species Himalopsyche anomala. The sequence goes on from CM062830.1 coordinate 3,546,462, forward strand.
GTATTGAGAATATTGTAGAATAATAAAAAAAAAACGTGATGTTTTTTTGTGGAAAATGGTGGGAAATGGAAACTACAATATTTATTTTAACAATTTGTTTGATAGGTTGTCATAATAAATAACTAAAACATGTATGTATGTTTTTAGCGTTTAATGAACATTTGGATTGTTTTAGAAGGCCATATGAAGGTTCCCCACTCTGACCAAGAAAAAATAACTATTTTAATATCATTATGCCAAGGATCAGCGTTGGAGAGTATTTTTTGTGAAATTACAACTATTTTTGAAATCTCTAAATCAATTTAAATATTATGTAATTTTCTCAGAAGAATTTCACAATTCATTATTGAGGTCTCCAGTGGAAAATGACAATGTTTCTAATCTGGTAGTATAATAGCTTATGTGTGGAAAATAAAGTTGTTTTTTTTAATATGAAAAAGAGTTATAGAGAAAACAAGTTTTCCTGATTGTGTATCGGCCTCTGAATGGACTTAAAGCTCTCCGCCGTGGACTTCAGCACGTTTTCCGGGCGGCGTCTAGATGATAATCTACCCCCACCGCCCTTTTCAGCGCGGCAGCCTCTGGAAGGGGCAGAGCCCGAGCGCGAGAAGGGGCAGACAACCGCTTGGCTAGTAATATCGCCAGTAAACAATCGGCTGCCGCGGTGGCCGGATGCAATGCGCCGCGGGTGCGAAATCTCATGACGTCATGAGAATAGCGGCAGTAGTTTTGATAACATCGGCCATCCTCGCCGTGTCCGAGGCCTGCGGTCCCGGCAGGGGCGCGGGCCGGCGGCGAGGACCGCGAAAGTTGACCCCGCTGGTTTTCTCCCAGCATGTGCCTAACGTGTCGGAAAATTCCGCTGCGGCGTCCGGAGCCCCCGAGGGGAGGGTGGCCCGGCTCGATCCGCGCTTCAGAGACTTAGTGCCTAATTATAATGCGGACATTGTGATCAAAGATGAGGAGGGAACCGGTGCTGATCGCTTGATGACGCAGGTACGCAACGGCAGAATTACGGCTTAGCGTTATGGATGTCAAACCCTTAGAGATAATATTTACCATCCCTGTGTGTTAACCACTCATTCCCATATCCTATTGACATTCAAACAAGTGTTTAAATCTGTACTGTGACTATAGGACCGCGAGAGACTCTTTTAACATTAGAACAAATGAATTTGATCCTTTTCATGTCTATTCAATATTGTGCAATATCTTTTATATTTGCGAAAAAGTCTAAACAAATTTAACGCTAATATCTGAAACAATAATTAAAAAAATACGTGTTTCCATTGTTCTTTTATAATTTACATTGGATGTTTGTTTCTCTTTTAACTATTATTTAATTTAATTACCTTTGTACACACTGCGTATTAATTGTGTATAATTTAAACATCTAATAATCCGCTGCAGTGTTTATGTTTGGCATATTATAATTGAATGGAACGTATTTTTTATTAATGTCGGTACAAAATCCAAATGAATGTTTGAATACCTGACAGATAAGAAAGATATACAAAGGACCGCTCGTTTCATTATAGATAAAGTTTTATTATTTATATTCGTTCGGTACTTCATCTTCTAATATGCTCGGTGTTTTATTACCTATTCTTCTTTTAATGTTTATATTCTGGAAGCCATCTTTTCTTATTCTGTCAAATATTCACAACACAATTGCTTTTAAAATTTGAATATTACGGTGTTCTTTTTTTGAAACTATTTGATGTTGGCATTTCAATGATTCTCCGTTATTGATTTATTATTATTTTAACTGCGTATAAATCAAAATATTACATTGTTTATTTAACGATATTTAGAATACTTGCGTGTAAGCATAAGGAAGTGTTTTTGTGTGCCTAAAGTAAATTCGTTGTTAAGTATCGCTACGAAATGCGTAAATATTTAAAAACTCAAACACGAAACATCTGTAACTTATTCGTATCGGTTATTATCAGGCTATGAAAGTGAAATGGAATAGATAAATATTTGCATAACAGAGTGTTGAACGTGTAATATATTGCTCTGTAGACATTTCTCCAGCGTTGTTCATCTTAAATGTGGTTTAGTGTTTACAGGTAAATTCTTTCAACATGTCAAAACAGATATTGCTAGTTGTGACAATACGTTTGTGTTGCACGCTACCGTAACGTACCGATTTTGTGATTTACAATCCCCAATTAATTCTATTCAAACGAAGGTACAAATATTGTAAATTATTCTTCAGTTTCTTTATACGTACAACTGTGAAACTAATTGCAGAGCATAATAGACTTCATTGTGTTTTTATGAAGTTTAATTCTTCAGATAACTTCACATTGACTGAACAAGGGAAAACTGTGAAATATCGCAGTGTACGGAAATATTACGGGGATGCGTATAAATTGGAAACAAATATTTTTTATTGATTTAAAACTTAGATTTACAGTTTAACGTTAGGGTAAATTACTCTGATCGTAAAACATTCTAGGCGTTTTGTCATTTACGTATTTATACAACAAGTATTTTAGTTGTGATTTATGTTGCAGAATATAGATCATTATGTGATTGACTACTTGGGATTCTTGGGTATCTTTACAATCTTAACATTCCTTAATATGACAAATAAGCATATCAAATTAACTTCGAGGACGATTCAGAATAATAACAAATATATCTTATATAACTTTGGTATATATACACCTGTATTAATTTATCACTTGTAATGATAAAATAACAGATTTTTTACAGTACTTTGATATTTATCACGGTTTATTCTCAAATTCTTTATTGTACTCGATTAAATCTAAAAAAAAATACTGTCAAATTTCAACATTAATATGCAAAATTTTTGCTCAATTTTCAACAATAATTCTTGTCTCCAAAGATGTACATTTCAGTAAAACTGCGATAATCTAAATAAGTTCGAAAACCATATGTTCGATTTGTAAATATTTAAAAAATCTCTTTATATATATTCCTACTTATATTAATAATTATTAATCGGCCCCAAGACATATTTAAATTTCGTTTAAACAAATATTAACGCTCTAAAAATAATTTGTCAATTAATTACGTAATAAATGATTACTAGGTAAACGGACAAAGTTTTTAATTATTGCTTAATTTATTTTAAATTATTTGTAGTTTGTATAAAGGTAGATTTTGATAATATGTTGTCAATTATACAGGCAATAAAATATTTAAATATTTCGTATCATTTCATTTTTATATTTTTCCTATTTTTTATGAACTTCCCAGTAAAAATTTAGTTATATAAAAATGAACATGTTTCGTAAAAAAATAGCCCAAAACTTAAAATATAGAAAAAATATATTTCTGTGATATTATGCTGATTCAAAATTGATATTGATAGAGAACATAAAAGAGTCGTCGCCGTCGCAATATGTATCTAGGTATATATAATAAACATTTTAATATCAATGTTCTCATCTATAGATCTCCTATCGACTTCCAATTCTTCCGTATAATACACAAAATAAAACAATTGATTATGTACCTAAAAAAAATAATTAATCGTTGTACTTATATTAATTAGGTTAATATATTGTTTTTAAATTTTCGCTACGCGGAATTGTAATTGTTAATGATATCCCAGGTTAGTAATAATTATCTATTAAACATGTTCTTATCATTATGACAAAAAATAATGTAACATAAATAAACTTTATTATTTTTAATAAATTTTTAAAAAAATGTACGATTTTTTATCGCGGGGAGAATACGTTCAAATTTAAAACTAACTTAACTTAATTAATGCCAATTTTTGTTTCGATAATCTTTCATCTTGTCAAAAACATATGTGGAAATTTTTAAAAAGAGTAAATTTTAGTTGTGATAAAGAAACTTATTCAGTAAAAAATATATATATATATATATGCTACTATTTTATCGAAACTTTTAATTTTAATTGATTCGACGTTATAAGCCTGGTTAGCTAGCTAACGCGATATTGTCAATTTGACACAACACATCAATCAGACATAATATTATCAGCCATTACTTCAGTTTTACCCGTAGAAATTATTACTTATATATAAACGTGAATATATTTACCTTAAATAGGTATGTAATATTCTGAGACCAATTAAATTGTTTTGAATAAAAATAATTCGTTTAAAAAAATGGTTTGAAAAACATAAAATCTGTTAACAAGGAATCCTATTGTGTTTTGCTCGAGCGTATTAGCATTTTTATAAGATTTTGGGCTTAAGTGTTTCGATCCTTTTGACTTGATGTTTTGCTTTGTTTTATTAGCTATAGTATTCAATTTAGGGACAAAAACAATTTGTTTGTTGTGATAAATTAGTCAAGGATTTTTTTTTGGCTTTCGGTAAAATTATTGACCAATTCAAAAATAATTTACCTTTTAATTTTACTGTAAACTACAAATTTATATGTGTATTTTTATCAATATAACCTTTCGCATATTTGACTTAAAAAAATACACATAAAAATTAAAATTCAAATAAAATATTGGTAAATTTATTTTTTCATTCATAAACATATAAAACAATATTCGTTTCATTGTTTATTAGTATAATATAAATAAATAGTATTATATAAATATAGATATAAAGCATACCGAAAAACAATATTAAATCTGAAAATCATTTTTTCAAAGCTAACATCTGTATAAACATGTATTTATCTAAAGAATTTTGAATTAATATATTCAATTAAATTCATTTTTTTTTTTCCTTTAATATGAATGATATTTTTATTCCGAATTTGACGGATAATTGTCGGTGGTCAATAATATAAGGAGTTACCCTTATTTAATTTTAAAAAAATAGTACTTTCTGAAAAACTGAAACTAAGTTATCATTACTAAAAATTATTTTTATTTATAAGATTAGTGAATGAAAAAATGAAACCTGTATTATATAAAAAATCTGCTTCTACTTATTAGTAATTTTATGATAGATTGGCATATCATAAGTGGCATTTTATTTATTTATCCGTATAAAACGACATATAAATACTTCTAAATATAAGCCATTATAAAAGTATACAGGTAGAAATACTGTGAAGATTTATAGCCAGTTGCATTTTAACATGCATAAATCATATGAACTGATCGTGCCTAAATAAATGTGTATTTATTACTCAAAAGATTTTTTACATGACTGCAATTCAAGAAAATTAGCAATTATTATTTATGAACAGTGTCGCGAAGCTGATCGTTCGATTTTTGAAAATTATTTCATCGAAATTTAAAATATTACTATCAGTCGAAATATAATTTTAATTATAATAACGTTTTGCTCTTTTGTCTACTATGACGGAGTAAGAATAAATTTAATTTTACAATATTCCATTATGCGTGTTTAAAAAAGCTTTCCAAATGTTAATTAAAAAGATACATAAAAAGTTACTAAAACAAAAGAATATGTCATCAATGTCAATTAATTCAAATTAAGAATTTTATTGTAGAATGTTGCCATATCGACACTGAAAACGACATCACATTATATTATATAAGTATTTTATTGGAAATCAATTTGGTGATTGTATTTAAGTAGATTATTTAAGGAAAGTATTTTATTTTATTATTTTGGTTGACTCAAGTGTATTTGTCGATATTTTGGAGGATACGTTTATAAATGATTTGTAGTTTATAGCATGGCTTATTGTGTTTTTTTTCTGAGATAAAATAAATGCATGTAAATAAATTATTAGGTACGACTTTTTATGATATGGTATGCATTTATAAGTTTTTGTTCATTAAAGAAATACGTCAGATATGTATGTCGGTGAAACCAATTCTTTGTTTTTAAAATATTTTAAAACAATAATGGAGCTCGGAGAAACTTAGTAAAAAGAAATTCTTTAAAGGTAATTTGGAACTGGAGAAGGTCGTAAGATCGCTGCGGGGATCTAACACATGCCTGGCCGGACCCCATTGATATTATTTAAATAAATTAATATATCGTTTTTATTGAGTTAATATTTCTTGTTGACATAATTTACATTTTAATATGTTTGATGATTAGTTTCAAATATTTAAAATTTTGATACAAATGGACTTATTTATAACATTTAACAAAACTGACAATTTGCGAAAAACGGTTCGAAAGTTATTTATTTTTCGTTATAAAAGCAACAAAAATATACATTCTAGAAAAAATTAAATATTGATTGAAAACGTTAGAATTATTCGCTTATTGTAGAGCGAAACTTATATATATATATATACCAATAATATATTAAAGAAAATATGAATTTATAATCAAAGTATGTATTGGAAGGAAAATTGATGTACATATAGAAAATGCACATTAGATAGGCAAAATTTCTTTTATTTAATGTTTACTTTATTACTTCTACATTACGAGCAGTTAACAAAAAAATGCAAACTGATTGAACATGCTAACATGTCTTTTATATTTTCATGAGATCAATATTACCTGTTTCCAACTCAGTAACTTTACCGCATTTAATAACTTTAATGATTATTTATTGTGTCTAAAAGTTTTCATAAGAGATATGACAAAATTATATCGAATTAAAATTAATCAGAATATCGAAATACCCAAAATAGTTTGATAAGTCAACTAACTATGCTTAGCAAGGTTGTATTAAAAATTGATGTTAAGTATTTTTCCATACCAAAACCGTCGATTCAAAAGTAATCTATTTCGTCAGTCCGGTATCAAACGAGTTAAAAGAACATATAAAAATACAGCGTTAGCCTCTGAGCAAAGAATTCGTCCGCCATTACATTCAATACCCCCACTTCCCCACTGGGGCGGCCATTTTTATACAGCCTTATATATTATTATTCACATTATATCCTACATTAGTTTCATTGCATTCTTCTTCAATTTGTTTGATGATACTGTAGACCGTGGTCTGCTGTGTACATCCATACTTCACAACAATATGCATTACATATTACATTATATAAACAATAAATGGTCACCAATTAATTATTCACTGTATAAACGCTAATGATTAATCAAAAATAAAAAAAACCGTTTTTATACATATAACACGTTTGATGGAGTATATTCTCTAAATAAAACCTACGGCTTTTTACTAATTAGTAATCGAGTGGGTGTGTTAATGTTTTCTTTTTTTTTTAAATATAGACACACGTTATATTACAGACAGCTATTTTTAAATATAATTAAAATTACTAATACAGTGGTGCATTTGCTTCATTTGTGAAATTAATTATTAAAGTTTAATTTAATACTTTATTTGTAACATCTTAATAACTATAATATGAAAAATGTATGTGAAAAATAAAACGTATTATTTATTATATATCAAGAATAGTTTCACTCATCTCAAGTATTATCAACCGATGACATCAGTTGGACTCATTAGAGGTGAAGTGAGCCAACTGGTATTTTAGAAAAAAATGTTAGATGCGTTGTAATATTCTATACGTAGAAGTGAAGTAATCTCAGTTAATACACATTGCAATATTGTGATCTCCTTAAAATAAAAATATACAATCCACCAAAATACCAAATAAAGACATGATTGTACTTAAAATTAAAAGTCCAAGATTTTTTTTTACCATTTTACTAGTTGGCTTACTTCACCTCTTGATAGGACCCAGTTGATAATGCTCGCGATAAGCTAAGCCGGTTCTGATGCATAATTAATAATATGGAATTGCTATAAAAAGTTTTATATTTTGTACAAAGTAATAATATGGAATTATATGGAATTGCTTTAATTATTAATATGGAATTGCTTTCCACAAAGAATTAACAGTGGACACATAAAATTAAATTACGTTATGAATACCAACATTTAAAAATATGTTTTTAACAATAATGTGCTGGAAATTAGTCACACAAACTCTATGGGTCAGATTGACGCAGTTATGTCAATAAACTTATAATGTGTATCAATTTAACTATTTTTTAACAATCCTTGTCCCCAAAAATCTACAATTCATAAAAACTGCGATATTTCATAACTTCGAAAAACAAGATACTTCTGATGTATTTGTTTTTATCTATATTTAATATGTCTGCAGTCGTTTTGAAGCAAAAATAATAGTTTAAATAAATATTACGTTTAAAAAAAAACATGCAAAAAGAGAATTGTGTGCATTGGTGTAAGATCGATCAATGACTCGAGTAATGACAATTTTCTAGACTAGGCATGCCCAAACCTTGACCCGCGGGCAAAATGTGGCCCTATTGAAGGTTTCGTGTGGCCTTTTTGAGGTTATCAAATTTTTATACATTTTGTTATTGGTAAAATACGTTTTAAAAAATGTGTTACTAAATTTTATGACAATTTTTTTAAATTTTTGCCTGGGTGTCGCATGCCATTGCCAGACATTCATTTGAAGTAATGCCAATTTTTAAAGAACCCCAAAAAGGTAGAACCATAAATTTACAGACCCAGATACTTTGTTGATTACTAAGTAAGTATTCGGGTTCGAGTCCCAGTACGAACAGCATTGTTTAGATCGATTTCTGTTCGTAGGCATGGGTGTTTGTGATGTCTAAAAAAAAATCCTTCCACCACTCGATACTTTAATAAATGGGAGTAGTGAGAGCGATTAGTTAATCACTAGTCCTGTCGTAGAATTATCCTTCTATCTCTTCTAATTTATTTGGAGAAGAGAGATTAAGTGACTGAGTAATAAACAGTTCTTGTAGAAAAAGGTAAGGTGTTTGTTCATTATTAATATAAAAAAAATATCATATTATTATGAAGGTTTACAATATTTATGTGTGGCTCATCAGAGACATGCATTATTTTATTTGGCCCACCAAGTGATTTTAGTTGGGCATCCCAGTTCTAGATTCTAGATTCAAGACTTTTGTTGTGACAATATATTAAATAACCGCATGCTAATCGGTTGATATGAACGTCATGCATATTTCTCGCCACAAAAATGTGTGTATTGAACCGATCAAAAATAATTTTTACGTTTTATTTACACATTGCGTGGGAAACCGAAATCAACTGCTGAGATAAATAATAGCCGCGGTGATTTTTTGTTTGCGTTTTGTAACATTTAAGCGATTGAAATAACTGTCTGATAGTTTTACTTTGAAGTGTCTAAACAGAAGACGGACAATGATTTACTTATAAGTCGAATAAAGTAAACAGACCCATGCTGACGTGTGTTAACTAGGGATTCTGAAGGCTCGGGGTTTTCAAAGTCCCGGGACTCGAGGCGTGATAACGTCAAAGTCCCGGGTCATTCCGGGACTCGAGACTTTATTTTCCCTTCAAAATAATTATAATTGTACACAAATTAAATATTTACATGTATTAGAAAAAACACAATATTCCTTTGTACTTCATTCCACTTTATTTAATATGTCAGGACCGGTTTCGCTCATTACGAGCATCGTCAACTGATAAGAAATATAATTTAACAATGCTATTTATACAAAAATGAACAGTTATAAACAACAATTGGCATTAAAAAGAAAATACCAATTACATTAAAAGTGATTCTAAAATAGCACAAAATTAAAATGTTTAATAAAGTGGAATGAAGTACAAAGGAATATTGTGTTTTTTCTAATATAATGCCTTTCCACCAAGTATTGACAGTGAACACCCTAAAAGTGATTTACATGTATGTATGTATGTGTAGTGGTAAATAAATATGTACCAGATTGGTCATTGATTTCTTTCCTATTTTTTTTTATCCGTCCGAAGTTAAAAAACGACAAGTTTTAACAATTAAATCAATAAAAAAAATCGATTTAAAAAAAAACTGTTCTCACTTTAGGGGTAGTATTTCTTCAAGTTACATGTATACATTTATTTTTGTAAAATCCGTTGGGTAAACCAATTTTGAAATAATGCTTTTAAATTTTATGAACAGTATTTTTAATACATGTATGTAATTGAAAATTAATTTACTAGTCAAAAAGGTGGCAGGACGGCGCCTGGCTCATTTTCAGGTGCCAGGTCATTGACCTGACCCGACCTGGCCCCACTACACCACTGCATTCATACATGCCTTATACGCCTTTTGAAAGAACGCAGTAGTAAAAATCGCGTTTTTGAATACAATGTTTAATTATTATTATTTTTCTTATGTAATGGATATGTGCAATGCTTACGGTTAATTTTTACTAAGAAGGGATGATAACGGTACATAAAAAAAATATCAAAGAATTCGGCCGACGTCAGGAGTAAATTTATGATTGTAACTTCAAAATATAGCTTTTAGACCTTTTTTTTTGTCCGATTGAATAGTGAAAAAACATTTATAGATAAAACAACATGAGGTGTGAACATTTAATTTTAATATTTTGGAATTTGCTTTTGCTACAGTTATATGTAAACATATGGTATTTGAAACTTCTACGAAATTATAAATCCCGAAATTCTGTTTTTTTATCAGATCCCTTTAATATATTATATGCATAATAAATTTTGTTTAAAACCGCAGTTTTTAATCCTTAAGCCTGAATATTTTTCAAAACTGATCCCGAGAATAGACACCAAAGTCCCGGGACATTTCCCAAAAAAGTACCGGGACCTAAGACAGCAAAAAAGTCCCGGGAGGTCTCAACACAGAATCCCTAGTGTTAACTAACACTTTAAGTCTCCGTTTGGTTACCTAAGATTTTAGTTAATTGATCAGAATATCACCATTTTTTTCGAAATGAAAGAAAGATAATACTGACACATTAATTATATTTTAATAATGCTATTACAAATATTATCTTTCTTTTAATCATGAAAATTTACTCAGTAAACACTGTTGCGTCAAATGCAGGGTGCGCTAAATTCCTGAAATTATTTCATTCATTCAGAGTTTTCAGAAAATTGTATTTATTCTAAATATGTGACGCGTAATAAAAAACTTAAATATTTTTTTAGAATAGAACATTACGCATTGAACAAACATTTTTTTATACCATCGTGAAGTCTGGTTATCTCTGTTAAATATTTATACAAGACATGATATGATAACGTTAGTCAAACATATAAATACAACTTCTAGAAACTGTTTCTATACTATATGTACATATATGGGGTTTACGCTTAAATGACACAGTTTATATTTGTCTAATAACTGGTTCAAGTACATTTAAGGATATGCGAAATTAAAGAAGACTTTACAGAGAATCTAAATCACATTGAATATGATTGGTATAAATTATTTTTCCCTTAAAAATACGACGTAAAACAAATAACAATCAGCATCGCTTAAAAAATGATTGAAATTACAATACCCATCACTTCAAAAGAGGTAAGTAATAATTAAGCTGTACAAATTACGTTTACGTTAGATATTTATTTTTTAACCATATACACCCCAATTAAAGAAGCATGCGGAGTGTGCCTATATTTCCAGTGAACGAATGTTTCAATAACAATTCGAGCTTTCATAAAACAAACAAACTTTCCATGTCATTGATATAAAGGCAGCGGTGGGCTGCCAATACGTTAACTAAGGGCTCGCTTAATCTCGAAGCAATTTTTAGTGTCCTGAAGAAGGAGTGATTCTTCTTATAGCTCCTATGCAATTATGTGCAATACTTAAATAAGCAATCGATTGTTACTTAATACATGTAAAATGTGTAACAATATGTAATTTACAGTAAACTTATCAGTGTAAATAGCTAAAAATATACTGATGTGTATACTAACGTTGTCGTAGATAATACAATATTATATAAATTGGAAAATACAGCTATATACTAATTTGATCTGAGAATATTATTTTCTCAATAATTTATACTAAAAACGTACCGGTGTCGTTTAAAGACATTACTTGGAGCAGTGTTTGCATGTTCTTATTATTTTACACGCAATGTCGATTAATGATAAACAGTCGATTTCATTTCACCGAGGCTTAAATTATTTAATTTATATATCTACAATCGTATAGCAATAGCTGCAGTAGGATAAATGGATATAAAAAAATACAGGAAATCGATGCTATCTTTCAAGTAGTCGAGTTATCACGTATCGGACTTATCAAATGCACTTCGAGAAATGTTTTATTACATGCCCAGACTGTTATGAATAATCACTAATGCATACATAAGGTATTGATCGATAAGAATATTGTGACGAAGAATTGTTATTCGAATTAAATCGACTATACTGTATCGATAACAAAGGCATGAATTTATATAATACTATTCTAAATACTGTTCTGAACTAATGAAATGAAAAATGAGACACCTTAGTCGATATTAATTGAGAAAACTGTATCAAGTATAACAGCATAATTAATCATGCTATAACCAGGGCCGGCGCCACCATACAGGCGAAATAGGCAAACGCCTAGGGCGCAAATCATTAGGGGGCGCGTAAATTGTGTAACCAAATTATTTTTTATAATCTAATAACAAATAATAGTACGTTTTTTTATGCTTGTATTGGTTCGTTATTATCATGTACCGTATTCTATATACTCCGAAAAAGAGAGGTTGAGCAACTGAGCAAAAAACAGTTCTCGTAAAAAATATGTTTAGTACCTTTATTAAGAGGCCATATGATCCACATTATAAGCGGACATGCATATAAAAAAATATTCCAGTTTGTTAAAAAAAGGGCGCGCCAATAACTGTTGCTTAGAGCGCCAAATAACCTCGCGCAGATTCTGGTTATAACCGTATAATTAGTAAAGCCAAAATCAACTGAAACGTTTTAAACATTACCTATGTATAATGGTGGTTCAAAATAGTTAATACTAATCGAGGCACCATATGCTATTTTCATTTTATTAAACAACACGGAGTTATTAAAATTGAAGATAAAAATCATCACAAACATCACGCAGACGATAGGAATAATGTTAAATTAAAAAATATCTAAATTAGATATTGTTCTTTGCCGGGATTTGAAACGAAACTCAAAGGATCGGTAGAACAAGGTTTTTACCTACAGGTGACAGAGCCCAATTCTAGCAAGCTGAGATGTGTTACTTGTATCCTTAAATGTGTTTTGAATATAAATAAATTAAAAATATCTTAAATTGTTGGTGATAGTAATTTCTCTGACTCTGACATTTCAGTATTGCTTTAAGCTTTATTTTTTAACTTACATCGTTTTATTTGTAAACTGTTGAAATTTATAATAAAACTACTTCAGTAAAAAGGTCTTTAAACTTCTATAGTTGAACCTTGAAGTATTGGAAATTGATCAGTAGGGTTAAATTTTCTCAGACAGTATGTGGCATTAAATCACAAGCCATAGAGAAAAATATCACGAGGGCCGTTTCGTTTTTTAATCTCTCTGCCTCTTTCGAAGTATTTCGTGCTTCTTCTTCCTTTTTTGTTTTCCGTAATAATAATAACATAGTTGTGGTGGTAACACTTGCCGCGGCCCGCCATTTTGATTTGAATTATGTATAGAACCTCGATGCCGGCCATTGTGCAGTGACGGAGGCGAATTAAAAGACAATATAAAGAAACATAGTCAAAAAAAAACTTCATTGTAATAAGGTGAAACAAATTCTAAATATTTTAGTTCTACAAATATTTTTTTATAAATTATGGTTGAGGGCTATTTCGGCTTGACGACATAAGCCAAATAGTTATCAACTATATATAAAATAATAGTTCTAGAACTAAAATACTTTTACCGTATGACATTATATAAGTTTATTTGCGTTTTTTTCTTGATATTATTACATTTTAATAAAAAAAGCTTGATATTCTAGTAATTATAACAGTTAACTGTATTCATTAATATACATGATTATAATATTAATATATAAATGATTATTTTTTTAAATTTATTCAGCATTCCTATTAAATTATTCGAAATATTATGTTGTTGAAGCTTGATAAGATATTGAATTCCTTCATATTTTATACAAAAAGTATTTTTATAATAATAGTAAAAAAAAACGGACCACAACTAAAAAAATATTAACAAAATTATAACGATTCTAAAATATGTTTTTTGGAATGCTTAGAAGAATGCCAACTATCCAGTCTTCGTAATATACAATATATTAATGTGAAAATATGAAATTGTTACACAGATAGTCAAAGCCGTCACTAATTAATTATTAATGAAACCGACAGTACCCGCGTATTAATTTAAAATATAATTTAAATAAAGCAAAATACATACTTAGTATTACAGCTTATAAACTCAAGGATACAAATATACGCAGAAAGAATATCAACAACTATTCCAAGATCGCAAAAATCAAGATTTATTGACCTTATTAATTAATATATGAACTCGGAAATTTCCTGGCGTGGTCTCTATATAATGACTTGATTATAAGCCAGTGTCCCCTTTGTAATTCAATAGTGATATGCCACTGGTGGTTGGCGTACATAAGCAGAATACGTCTCAGCGATGTTGTTGGTCGTAAAATATTGCTGAAATCCGCAATGGCATTTTTGATTCATACATGTTGGGATGCCGTCTTCATTTTGTTTTGTTCATATATATTGATAAAAAACGATATGCGCTTTCAAAATGCCTACGTTTATTTATCTTCTCTCTGTAGGTGCGCTTTGCGTTTGCGAATTGCAACCATTTGCAGTAACGACATGGAGAATTGAATATCTTCAAAATTATTAAACTTCCAGCGAAATACTTCAATTTAATTGTTAAAACAAAAAATGTTCGTACTTTCAAAAGTTCAAACATTATTAGATAATAGGCAAATCTTATTTGATGTTTGAAAAAATATTCAAGTGAATTGGCATTTAATTGTGAGAACTCAATTATAATAAAGTGAAAAAAATATCAATCTATTTTAGTTCTACAATCATCATTTTATATATAGTTGATAGCTATTTCAGCTTACGTCTAAGTTTTAACGTTGGTTTTTTTTCACCGCAAAATATTTCAGTACAACAAAATAAAGCATTGCTTACTTAAACCATGCTGTCAAAGTTTGGTGAAATGATATTATATTTATTTAAATAAAGTACAACTGTTGTTTTTTTTGTATGCTTATGACCGGTTTTGTTCAGAGAATGATCTCCAATAAAAAATGTACAATTAAAAGAATCTTGTTATGTTTTTAATGATAATTAATACTTTTGTTATAGTTGTTTTATTATCATTGTTGAAAACATTTTTACTCGTTTTTTTCCTAGTGTAATTATTATCTATACGTTAGAGACTAATCTAACCCATTACAAAATCTATCCATTGATTAATAATACTATTGATTTACCAAAAAAATGCATTTTTTTGATATTTAAAACTGTTTACAAAAAATATGCGAATATAATAAAATGGTTCTTGTAACAATGTATTTAAAGAACGTTTTGTTGGAAGCTTGTTGGTGTGGAAATTGGATCACTACTGTTAGAAAGCATTACGATATTGTAACTAAGCGCTACCAGACTTTTTTTAGTTAGCACTACACCACTGTCGTGTAAATATTACTACATTTGCCCAAGTTTCGCGTATTACACAAATAACTAAATACTTTTACTAATTCATTGCAAATCTGCATCTTCTCAATTGATAAATGCGACACACGTGCATATTTATTGCAAAACTCATCTCTAATAATTCAATGAAAAAGTATTGCCAGCAATATTTCTCTTTATGAATTGGTTAACAGTTGATTTGTTCGTTGGCCGCGGGGTAATCAGTGATCAATGATCAGTGAGCTTTTTTTGCATTGTGGCAACACTTTAACAAACCGGTTGTTCTTCATATTTAACCCTTACAATGCGGATAAAGAATAGCATAAAAAAACTTTTGATCCATGATATAGTTTTCATATAACACTATAATAAAGGAACTAAATCCCACTTTAATAACAGTTTTATTGTTTAATATACATGTTTTCACTGAATACAATTTAATTATTATATAATATATTAGTACAATGTCTGATTCATGGCACAGAGAATTTAACTGTCATGCCACAGTGGTCAACGTTGTTGGCTACCAAAGTAAACCTCACAGGTTTGAATCCTAATGCATTTTTAAAAATTGATTTAGATGTCTAAAAATTCCCCCCAATATTACAACCATGCTTTTTTAGAATAAAAAAGAGGTTAAGAATAAGCAGTTATTAAAGAAGAATTTCAGTTGAGATACTTCCATTGGGAGGCCATATGCTACACATTAAAAAAACCATACAAAATACATAAATCAAAAGATTAACAGATGTCGTAATTTAAAAAAAAAATTCGCTATGATTTTAATTATAACATTGTTAAATCACAGCGAAATGCTAAGTCAAGGTTACGCTAATATATTTATAATTGGACTATAATTGTTTATAAAGTTATAAGGCAGTAATTTTGAATAAGAATATTATATGTATACTTGAGAACCCTTGCGTTATTTTTTTGTATGTAATAGTTTTAATTATTTAATTTAGTTTTATAATCAGAAATAATACCTACATTAACAGCTTATCGACCGCGCGTTTTTTCTATAAAATTTCACCTGGCGAAATAGAATTTTGCGAAAAATTTGCAAAAATTGTAATTTTACTAAATTTCTAAGCAAATTGAGATATCTTTACAAAATTTAATTTTCTTAGCTTCCAGATACTTCGCTTATACGCATATATGCGTCCGCCGGCCAGCAACCTTTGTTTTTCAAAGACTCAAATACGCGTCCACGGTCGTTAAGCTGTTAAAACATATTTTTACGCTACTGTCAGCTATGAATAAATAGTTTAAAAAATAACGAATCGCGTGTTATATAAAGTAGCTTGAAAGTGTAATAAAAATGTACGTAGGTATAAGATTTATAAACAATTATGAAACGAAAGAATTGTTTTTGAAATTTATAATGACGAAATGACTGTAAAATGTTGTTTTATGAAAAACCTGACAATTGCACTTTTGCGTTGCAATGCAGTTATGTATATTCGGAGCTTTCCTTGCCTCACAGCTTTTTCCGCGGCGCGCCGCGTTGCTCGCAATAAGATGCGCGCGAGCGAGGTCCATTCTCGGCCCATCCCGTCAGACGTGACCGAGGGGAACCGGTTTAGAGTCCCGGCCGGGAATATTCGGAGAGCGAGCTTCGACTTTCCCACGCCAGATGCCGTCCGAGGGAGAAATCTCACGACGTTCATATGAATAGCATTATCGCTTCGCATAATCGGCAGTATTGCATAGCAGTGAAGTTGTACTGCACAGCAAGTATGATTTAACACGTATTAAAATCCGTTACTTTTTAACATATATCTATTGTTCTTTGATATTAAAAAAAATATCACAATAAATAAATGTTGGAAATTCCGTGGGCGTAAATAGAAGAAATAGTTTCGAGTTACTAAAGCACTGTTCAACTAAAATATAGTGCCCAGTTGTGAAAAGAAAAAAAAAACACTAAATATTTGTATTTATTGATATATTTTGTTGCAAGATTAACAAATTAATACAAATACCACACGCATACAAAATCAGGGAAGAATTTCTCAATTATTAATTGAGATAATTAAATAAAATATTAATAAATGATGAATTCACACTCCTGTTAGCCTAGAACAGGGGTCGGCAACCCGCGGCTCGCGAGCCGCATGCGGCTCTTTCTATGTAAAGTTGCGGCTCTCCAGTTCCATATGAAAAAAAATATTTACCCTTTAAAATTATTTATCTAGAGTTGTGCTTGAAACTTAAAAAAACACGTTATAAGCCAGATTTAATCGAGCTTTCAAAAGACATTCCAAAGCAATGCTCCCATTGATGTAATTACATATGTATCTATATTTGTGTTTTTAAATGAATAAATATTATTCCGTATTTTAAGGCGTTTATTTTAAATCAAAATTCTAAATTAAATACACAATACACGATATATATATATATAACTATATATTGAAACGAAAAATTTTAGTGGCTCTTTAAAAACTGGGAATTTTTGTAAATTGTAACTTTTGGCTCTTTTGATTTAATAGGTTGCCGACCCCTGGGCTAGAAAGTTGTAATCTGTAAATAAATACAGTATTGGTAAGTCAAATATACTAGAAAAATAGCTCATTCATCGTATTGATAAGTAAATTAATTACTGTATGTACAGTGGCGGATTAAGCACATGGAGGTCCAAGGCATAATAAAATTTGGAGGCCCTGTTTTACGGATGACAGAAAAACGTCAGAAAATTAAAACTAAACTAGTTAAAATATATAAAATATATAATCATTTTTTTATAAAATAATCCGCCACAGTGTATGTAATAGAAGGAAAATAAATTGTAACTTTATCAATGGAGGAATACAATGATCTTTTTTAAAACCCGAATGCGGAGTCGGAGTCGTTATTTTTTAAAAAATACTCTAAGCAATGTTTCTTAAGCGATGAGCCACAAAATTTTTCAGTAGTTCAAAAAAAGTTAGTATCCATTTTTAAAAGCTTATTATTGATGGTCCGCAAAACATTTTTTGATTTTTTTTTTGTAGTCCGCGGATGTAAAAAGGTTAAAAAATTGCTCTCTACAACCTTTTTATAAACACTGTAGGCTTACAAAACAACCCGTAAAGGTTTGTGTGTACATATATGAGTTTATTCAATAATTAATTCAACCACTCATATAAATTATGTAAATGGCCGATCGTGTATCGCTTGACTGCCTTAAGCGGGCAAAAAGCGATGATTCACTAGCCTACGATAATAATAAAATTAATCTCACCGAATCGACGTGGAAAATTATAACGAAAAAGATTCCAGATTCCAAATAAAGGTATCTGGAATGCAGATCCGGTCGCGGCTTGCATACTTTGTCCGTGTAGCAATGATGTTCAAAGATCTCTCTCTCCGGCAGAGCAGTCTTCGAAAACTCCATTTTTTACCATGTTCATATTTATCACAGGATTGCATAACACGTCGACCGCGGTCTACTGGCCGCCCGTGAAGCCATTGATGATTGAAATATTGAAAAAAATAATTTAACTGTAAAATAATTATAGACAGTTTATTTGGTTTTAATACGTTGTATATATTTACATATAGAAAAAGAAGCTTTTGGTATCAGCGAAATCTTTTTTTACTGTTGCAATCAAGTCAAATCATGGGTGTTTATTATTTTAAATTAATTTTATGCAGTCGCGCAAGAATTAGCAGAGAGCACCTTAAACGATATTTACAATAAAATTTCATTGTTTTTTTAAATTGTATTGTGCTCAAACTGAGAAATAAATTGTTTAGTTCAAATATTTGTTAATGGCATTAGGAAAGTATCTCGAAAATAACATTTATAATTATAATATAGCAATAATTAACTAAAATCTGACTGTATTTTATTTCACTTTTAAGGTGTTCACTCTCAATTCTTGGTGGAAAGACATTATATTAATAAAAAACACAATTTTCCGATGTACTTTATTTCTTCGTTATTTAAAATGGTCAGCACCGGTTTCACTCATGGCGAGCCTTGTCAACTGATAATATACATATATAATTAAACAATGCTATTTATACAAACATAAATTGAAATTATACCTTTTCACCTAACCTAACCTAATGCAAATAGTAAGCTTAGAAAATTCTTGTATATTACGGTTACCTGTCAATTCTACAAACATGTTTAGAAGAGTTTTGCTATAATATGTTTTATGTATATGCTCATGTAATGTAAAAGATTGAAACATAACTGACTATCGTATTGATAATAAGAAAAAAAAATATTGTTACAAATTACAATACCACATTCAGCGTATGGATGAATATCCATTAATAAATATGGCAAAAGACAACTAAAAAAATCGATTGATCACCAGACGTTTTTATTTTCGAACAAAACCCACCTTGGTTTTAATTGTTATTAAAAATACTGCGTTACGAGGTACATAAACATAGCAGGCGTATTAAAATGTGGCTTAAAATTGGCTGCCGTGATTTCATTATGTGCTGCTTACTCTTTACGATAGCCATCGTCGCCATTTCAGATCGTAAAAGGAAGCTAAATGTAAAATTATCGGCCATCTTCACGCGTCTCGCGGCCATCAAGATGGCGTCGATTGACAGCTTCGCGGCGATCAAGAATCGATTTAATTCGACCGCTAATCCGCGATCCGATCACTACCTCGGTGCCCCGAGGATTACCTCGGCAATTATCGGCAAACAACGTCATTATTTTGAATATAATATCTTCGTATAATCTATAATATTATAGCAATAGTATGTGAATACTTAATTTCATAACCGAGTCCGTTTATATTAAATGTGAATATGCGTGTATTATAAACAAAATATTAAATTGAGATAATTAAAAATAACAGCTGAACGCTTCTGGTCATTCAAAACAAAAGCGCTTTGATTTGTTAAAGCGAACAGGGAAATCATAAGCGATTTTTTGTTTTTGTAAATATTTTGTCACAAATTTGCTACTCAACTAAAATTAATTAATTTTGAAATCATCACCTAACACCACTGTTTACGATACTGCGAAAAAAATAGATAAAACGATGAAGTAAATAAATTTTGGACTTTATTATGTGCAATGGTGTAGTGGGGTCAGGTCGGCGACCTGGCACCTGAAAACGAGGAAGGCGCCCTGCAACCTTTTTGACATGTTACTTAATTTTACATACATATAAAATATAAAATATAAAAAAAGTGAAGAAATCAATGATCGATCTGGCACCTATTTATTTATCACTACACCACTGATTATGTGTAATCTAGTGTTTTTTCAAAATCAAAGCCATTATTTCAAAAATGTAGAAATATCGTTATTTCGGATAAATCCACATTCACAGGACCAAAATCAGGACGTTATTAAAATGATTAACTCAGCATTGGCACTTTCTAAGTCAGTGGTCGGTAACCTTTTGAGAGAATGGGTAAAAAAAATGGTTAGTGGGTAAAAGTTACAAATATTTTTTTACTATTTATTCTTTTAAAAAATCATTATTAAAAAATAATATAAAATACATAATATATGTGTAAATACATTTATTCTATAAGTCACCAATAACACACATATAAAAGTGTTATTGGTGACTTTCCTTGGTCTTATTAAATAAGTAATTTGATAAGGAAAATATTATCATAATTTCATGGCGGGTTACTCAAAATGTCGAAGTTAGTAATTCAATTACCTATAGGTTGCCGACCACTGCTTAAAGCTCTATCCCTACTCTCTAAGTAACAAACAGTTACCATAGAAAAACATACGTTGGGAGGAGCATTATACGTAGTCTATAGCTCCATTTAACAAGCAGGTTAAGCATAGTTTAAAAAAAATATTAATATTTTAAAACTAAATTTAGAACGACTGATTTTATCGAACAATAAATATGACAGGTCACAAAATGATTTTTGCATTAGCTTGCCCACGGAGTATTATCAAAATGTCAATATTTTCAGTCAAATCATAAATGTGACAGCCGATGTAAAACGATTTGTTATGATTGAAACCAAATAATGCCATGTAATGAATAAATTACTCATTATGTCATTTGAAAAAAAAAACGCATTAAAATCGAATCGACGATGTTTTTTTCTCAGCTCAAATTTGAATCTGAATTTTAAATTAGTTTTTTTAATGTATGCCTCCTAAATCTGATTTGAATGGGTGACAACAATTGTCGCAGTATATTATATATTTATAGACTACGTTGATTGATACAGTTTCGATTATATTATAATTAATACACAATTACAATAAACTATATAAATACATTAATATTATAAACTATTTACCAAACATGAGTGATATCACTAATCATAAAAATTATGATTGAAATTTTATATTTTTTTCTCTTGTTTTTTTTGCAAAATATCACTGTGGGAATTAAAATGGTTACTTTATTAGATTTTTTCCAACAATTAATTACAAATATACCTCTCGGAGAGCGAGAAGATTTTAACTCTCAATTTCATCATTGATGACATTTTTTTTGTTGCGCACCGAACTGCATGACACTTGATTAAATATTTGAATATAATTTGCCTTTTTAGATCTTTCTGATACCTTCTGTAAATGTGTAAATACTGGATGAACTGGCTTCTGTGATTCACATTCGTTGTCTTTTATCAAGAGAAAAAATCATATTCAGCCCCTTCACCATAACGTTAAATATAAACAATAGTTCCCTTACACAGTATTATTTTTCTATTGGTAAAAATATTTTGATGGAATTGGCACTTAATGAAACAGCGAATTTCACAAAAAAAATATTTATGATATGATGTCACACTAGTTTTGACGATAGTTTAATATCATACTACCTTTCAAAGTTGATAGTATGAACTGAATAATTTGCCACTCTGTACCTCGTAGTTATATTTATTTTTTCGTAATTTGACTCAAAAATACATCGCCGAGTAAATATAGCAGACATTGTTTTTATTTGCCTGTCCACTCCTTATTGGTTAATAAAAATGACCTGATATATGAATCGAGGACTCTCAGACCTAATTTAGCAAGTAATGCAGGACCTTGCTATGATTTCTGATCAGTAGTCCACGAGTTTGCAGGGAACAATGCTTGCTTCGATAGGCGACGCGCGTCTCTGCATTGTCTTATTAAGAATAAAACTGGTATTTATAATGAAATGAAATGTGCATTACCTTATGCATTAAAGTGTATTTGTTTTGTTTATGAGTTAAGGTAGTCACGACTTAACGTTTAATAACCAGATAATGGTAATTTCAATTGCTTTATAGGGCAGTAGTAGCGAACATTCATTTGAAACTCTAAAAATAGTCTGCCAATTTATTTGAAGACCATTGAGATTAACAATCTGGTATTCGACGAGATGTAATTATTTGTTTTTTATCAAACCATATGGATAAAAAAAGATTTCGTTAATAATATTATTTACGTCAATTTGTATGTGTAATACTAATGTTAATTGTTAATTAATGATTAAATTCAAAAAAATATCAGGCTTAATCAAAATTATCGAACAATAAAATGTACGAAATTTTAATAGCGACATCAATTCAAAATACACAGAAGTTTCTTTTAGAAGAATTAATTTATTGTAAATATTTGAATATATAAATATAACAAACTCACTTCCGGACAATTTTTTGATAGCGGTGAAATCCGCAATCCGCAATCCACAATGATTTTTTTAAAAAGCCCATCTATGGTTTCCCACGTTTACGGAATACCTACTTAAAATGTGATACTTTATTGGAATTTATAGCGACAAAATTCATCATCGACATTCCGATTTATAACATAGTTTAATGGCACTAATATGATACATACAACATACCAGAGTATTTATGAATTTATTACTCAGGTGTTGTAAATAATTCATCCATTAGCATGTTTGCTTAGTGCATTTTCGTTTATTAGAATACAATTTTCAGAATTCACAGTGTATTTAGCGAGAAATAAACCTGACGTTCGTAAGGTAAAGAGTCGTAAATGGAACTAATTGACCGCTTATTTGATAATTAAAATGTTGGATATATTTTTATTTGGTCCCTCCAATGGGCAAGGTTGTAAAAGTAGAGTGAATTGTTATAAACGATGATTGGATTGTAAATATTTATAACAAACTGATATGAGAGTTTTATAAACAGCTTTAAGTCCTTTGTTATTTTTTTTTTAACTTTGCTTAAATAACACGACTACGTAATATATTTTATTGTAACTGTACAATATTTTAATTTTTTTAACGACAGTTTTTCAATGATATTATAACGTTAACGGTAAATCTTTGTTGTAATAAACATAAAAAAATATTTTAAGATTTCGATTGAAGGTGCTTGGTAAAATTTCAATATTAAATTTGAATCATTTAAATTATGTACATTCAATTTGTAAGTTGTGTCACTAATGTCTTCCCTTTCGGCATCTTCAGGCGTTCAAGTGCACGGATTAACTTGAACTGACGTTTTGTAAATAAATGTATCGTGTTTATATGGGTAAATCCCGTTTCTTAATCCATTTCGCCAGCAATGGGTTTTTTAAATTTGGTGATATATTTATTTCTTTTATAAACACGTATTTACTAACCGTCAGTTCAAGTTCATTCGTGGGCTTGAACGCTTGAAGATGCCGAAAGGAGAAACCCGGGTCGTTAGTGTATGACTTGTGTGAATGTACGTAATGGTAAAAAACTGTTGCTAGTAATAGTGGAAAGGCTATATATTAAAAATAAAATATATTTGCACTAATTTCACATTTTTTATAATGTGATCATGTCCCCGAATGGAGACAACTTTTCCATTGATTTTGTAATCGATTAATATTTATCGGTCTTATTATGCCATTCATTGAAATTAAAAAAAAAACACTGTTAAGCATTTCTACATTAGTTAAAAATTATCAGGACCAGTTTTGCTAATAACGAGAATTTTCAATTGATAAGAATAAACATTCAAACAGGGCTACAGCAGGTTAAATGTCGTTTGTTGATATTAATTTTATTGTAATATTAAATTCAAATTTAATGTCAGTGACTACTATAACTAAATGCGATTGCATATTGGTATAAATTATTTGTTAGATATATTAAATATTTTAATTATAGTAAATTTAGTGCCACTTATTTATATTTTGTATCCTTATCTGTGTGTGCTATTCATAGTTTTACTTGTTTGAATGAATTATTACCAGTTGAAAATTATCGTGATAAGCGAAACCGGCTCTTATCAAACTAAAAAATGCTTTCCCACCAAGTATTGGTAGTGAACATCTTAAAGTGATCCATTGGTATATCGACTAAATTATTATTAATGTTTGAAAATAATATTAGATATTCGTAACTGTCCAATGATTCGTTGAAGTCATCTTACTTCAGTAGGAGTCGATCAAAAACTTTACCTCTCATTGAATCCTTAAAACGTTTAATATGGGCCAGAATTAGGGTCTTAAACAGATTGATATTGCGGGCAATATAATCGCGGCTAAGAGGTGAAGTGGTTGTTGATACTTCGCCATTGCGGCTAAAGCAAACACTCGTTCGAGTCCCGGCGGTGTCTTTTAGTGAGACGGTGTTATAAAACTCTTAAATAAATAAACTCGGGAGGGCGGCAGGCTTAAAAGCACTTTGATACAATAATTAGGTTACCTACTGTAAAACAATTAGACGTCCACATTAGTTTGGCATTCTCTCAAAGTTGAAGGCGAGTAAGAAATTTAAGCCTTATATTAAAATATTTTAAAATTAATATTCGTATAAATTTAGTTTCTCGTGTTCAAATCGGGATTCGGACAAATTTTTTTTCCATGTCCGCTCCCAATATGGAGCATATGGCATTGGCGGATCCAAGGGGGTGGCCATGGGGACCATGGCCTCCTCCTGATGAGATTTTTTTTCCATTCTTTCCAGGATTTATTAAAACTTAATTGTGAAATGGCCTCTTTAATTGTTTAAATTACTATGTTTTATAGAATACATACTAAATTATTTATTGACTATTTTTATATAGATATATTATTTTTAAATCATCTATTTTTTAATGTATTATTAATGTATCATGTTTATTTTCAAATTGAATGCCCTCCTCCTTGGAAAATTTCTGGATCCGTCAATGGCATATGGACTCCTAATGGAGTTTATCTCAACAGAAATGTTTCTACGAGAACTGCTTGTTACTCAGTTGCTCAACCTCTCTTTTTCCAAAGAGAGTAGGAATAATAGAAGGAAAGGGCAAGGACAGGACTAGTGGTTAGCTAATCGCTCTCTATACGCCCCGTTCATAGGATAGGATGGGTCGGAGGGGGGAATTCAAGACATCACATACATCCATGCCTTTGAACAGAAATTCATAAATCGATTGAAAAATCAATTTATAAAACTGCCCGTACCGGGATTCGAACCCGTGACCTCCGTAGCGGTAGCCAACAATGTTGACCACTCGACCACACACTCGGAAAATTTACCGCCCGAAATTTACCACCGCGCCAATTGAACGCACAAACATTTTATATTCTACAAACGATCGTTAGCCTATTTACCGTAGATATGTGTTTGGTCGAATTATAAAAAAATATTTTTTGAATTATATAGACTATGAAGCAGTGGCGGACCATTCATTTTGAAAATAAACATGATACACAAATAATACATTAAAAATTAGATGATGTAAAAATAATATCCATATAAAAATAGTCAATGAATAATTAAGTATTTATTCTAATACAATAGAGTTTTAATTGGAAAATAAATTCTCCTCAGGGATGGGGGGGGGGGGCATGGCATAATTTATTACTGATTATGAATGTCTACATATTTAATTTATTTGGATACGAGATTGAGAGTGAAATTGACAATAAATATCAATATTCTTTAAACAATTATAGGATAGTTATAACGCAAGGACGTGCAACCTGAAATTTTGTCGATTCCTAAAACTATAGATAATTTTTAATAAATAATATGTTAATAAAAATACGAAAATACTAAAACCGAATTATTTTGTTAGCATATATCTAATGATATTTCTCATTTAAAATAAACATTTTATGTGTTTTAAGTAGGGAAAGAAAGCAAAAAAATACATTTTTTTAGGAATCATGTTAGGTGTCGATCGCGAGAAAACTTAAGATTGAAAGTAGATCCCAGCGCAAAAAAAGGTTGCACACTCTTGCTATGCAGCGGTGGGCTGCCAATATCTTAACAAGGGACTCGGTAAATGGTATCCATTTTTTTATTCGTGTCCGCTCTCAATGTCGAGCATATGGTCTCCTAATGAAGTGAAGGTATCTTAATAAAAGTTATTTTTCTACGAGAACTGCTTGTTACTTAGTCGCTCAACCTCTTTTCCAAAGAGAGTAGTAGGGATAGAATGATTAGGATAAGACAGGACTTGTGATCAACTAATATTAGCGCCCAGTTGAATTGAAGGATCGGAAGAGTGGGAGGCAATCTTAAGACATCGCAAACACCCATGCCTTCGAACAGAAAATAGATAAATCGATTGAAAAAAATACTGTTTCGTACTGGAACTGGAACCCGTGAGGTCCGACACGGAAGCCTACAACGCTGAATGAAAAAATGAAGGGACAACTATTTTTCAAATTTAACCATCTACAGAAATTGCAGTTATGTGATGATTTGATGTAAGACGAATGATTTTCTTATATTAACAAGCGGCCCGCCGGCCGCGCCGAAATTTAACAAGGGGCTCGCGCGAGCCCATCCGAGCCCCCTCCAGCCCATCCTTGTTGCTATGGCGTATAGTTTGTTCGTTATTTTTGCTAAGAGATAGGCAACTAAACTAAAAAAAGGTTTTACATATTATATATATTAATTTAATTAAGTATACTTAATGCCTATAGGATTTTTTCATGAAGCAGCGCTCAGTTATCGAGATTTATAATTTGATGTTATAAAAAGAGTTACAAATAATTAAGTAAGGCAAACAAGATTGATGGAATGTCTGTGGGGTAAAAAGAAGCCTACAATATTATTAAAAACCCATTCGAGCATTTATTAAGGGGGTAAAAATTGCTAATACGATGCGGTTACATCGTAGTTTTATCCGAATAGTCTTATTTATAAAAATCTTTGCATTCTGTATCATAAAACCAGTGACGTTCCTAGAATATGTGCCGCCCCTAGGCAGATTCCTAAAATAGCGCCATTTTTTTTTTCATTACTTCCCATTGTTATAGGAATACATAATACACATACAGAAGTTCGAATTCTCTACTCACCTACGTACTCAAACAAATCTTTTGTCACTTATTACATTTCGCTTTCAGATAATTCATAATATATTTGTACCTTATTGACAAAGGTCCTCACGAATAAATATGATCCAAAACCCATATTATTGTTCAATAATTATGAAAACATAACATAATACCTTCACTACACATCATAAAAAATAATTTACATTTAAAATTCACTTACATTATGTAAGTATCGATTCTTGATTTGGTATTTTGTTTATCAAAGATAATGAGGCGTATTTGTTCTAAATCAAATTCGTGTTAAAAATATTTAATCATTAAAAAATCTGTGATCATTTGCCGCTCTCTAGGAATTGCCGCCCCTAGGCAACTGCCCACTCGCCTATGCCCTTGGAACGTCCCTGCATAAAACTTACGTTTATTTAACGGTGGGCTGCCAATACGATAACAAGGGGGTCGCTTAATCGTATAGCTCGTCGTGTTCCGTGGAAGGGATGGGTTTGTTATACGCAATAATTATTGCATTTGTTGTCTGGTGATTATCATTGATTATATCATGTGTGGTCGAGTGATCAACGTCGTTAGCTTCGGTAATGGAGGTCACGGGTTCAAATCACAGTTTTATAAATTTTCTTTTCGACGGCATATATGTATGTGATGCCTTGAACTCTTCCCTTCCACCCATCTATCATAAAAACGGGGCGTATCAAGAGCGATTAGCTAACTACTAGTTCTGTCCTAGCCCTATATTAATATTCCTACTCACTTTGAAAAAAAAAGAAACGGTGAGTTTCTGACTAAGAAAAAGTTCTCGTATAATCACCTATGTTGAGATGATCTTTAGAGTCTATATGCTCCACATTAAGAGCATATGTGGTTAAACAAATGTATCATGGCCCAAAAAATATGATACTATCTATTATTCTTTAAATATTTTGTCAAAAATAAAATCGTCTCTAATTCACTTTCATGGTATATAACAGGGTTTCCCAAACATTTTCTGGAATGGAACACTTCGCAAGTCCGGAAAATATAACGGAACACTTAGCTGAATTTTTAAGTTTTTTTAATTGTTGCAGCGTATAAAACCATTTCATTTTTTTCGGAACACTGGTGTTCCGCGGAACATAGTTTGGGAAACCCTGGTATATAATATTGTAACACATGTATTGTTTTAAAATGTATTGTACTAGACTAGTATAAAAAAACCATTATTTAAAATAACCGTCTAACAATATTGGTTACCAACCACATAGATATTTATCTAGTTTTCTGCATTGCAAAACTCGAAGGAAGTCGCTAAAAAAAAATACCTCACCAGCGCCAACAATGGAGGCGGTTTATAATCAAATAAAATAACATCGCTTTGACTTTTCGACTCATAATATTTGTAAACCGACCGCATGAATGCAGGCGGCAGTTTGATAGCTATAAAGGAAACTAGATTTTTGGACATAAAAGGTGAAAAAGAATGAAGAAAAAAATGTGACATACAAGGGAGGTGCGACGTAAATATTTTGGGGGCCGCCCGCTGCGAGCAACAAAACACTGCGGTTGTCTCTCAGCCCAGGAGGGGCCCGCCGGTCACTACGCCACTGCAAGCTGCAAACAATACTTTACATATTTCAGTTTGAATTATTATTGAAAAGGTATTGATGCTTTTACATGATCTTAATTGTTAGCCTTGTTGGAAATTTATTTTCTGTTTTGTGAGTGTACCAACTACCAAGATATAATATTCGCTGAGTTTTTTGATGTAATACACATTACAGTAATACTTCCGTCCTGCTATCAACTATTCACCAACAAATTGAGAAAATGTTTGTTGAATTTGTAATTTTTATCACATTACTAAGTCTGAGATATTGTATGTACATTCTTCTTCTTCTTCTTTGGCCATGTTCGCTCCCTATGTGCACCTCCATGTTTCCCTGTCTCCCGCCAATTGCTTTGCTTCCTCCCACGACATGCCAGCATCCCTTAGTTCCGCCGAGTACATAATATGGATAGTATCCGACGGACGTCCGGGACGCTGGAATCCCACCGGTCGAAAGAAAAGGCAGGCAGGATTGAGGCTTTCCGGAGGCATCCGCAGCACGTGACCCAGCCAGTTCCTACGTCTCTCCATAACCACTGACGTGACGGGACGCTGTCTTGTACGCTCCCTTATCTCTGAATTCCTCACAAAATCAAACCATCTCACCCCCATTATCCGACGCAAGCATCTGTTCTCGAAGCTCAGGTTTTTCTGAGTATTCGTCAGGTAACATGATTCGCAACCGTAAAGCAGTACCGGCAGAGTGCAAGAGTTGAATAAGTGGCATTTGGTTTTAATCGAGCCACATTCAACTCAATGCGGACTGTCTGGGACACAGCTGTATGTATATACATACATATAATATATTCATATAGAATATTTAACTAAATCTTTCAGAAATGTATATTGAATATTCATAAGACCAATTTTGGTTTTAACGGCAAAGCATTGCTTGTTAAAAAAGGTGTCTTTTTAGCAACAAAAAAACTTGTTAAATTAGTATAATCAATCAAGGAATTCTAGTAAGAAATACGTTATTGCATTTTTCTTTAAACAAAAACGTAGTTTCGCTCTTGTCACGCTAAGTCCTCGATACTCTTTTGAGTTTTTATTTAAATTATTTTTAGTTATAAATATTAAAGAATAACTTTTAATAAATTATTTATTGCATATTTTTTATTGCTTATCTATTGATAAAATTTTAATTAAAACACACCTACTTAGATTACTTGTCCGGTAGTAACTTTCAAATAAAAATATATTTTAACAAGTCTTGAAAAATCTGCCAAAACAAATAATGTAACAGTTATAAAGTATTGTTAATAAATCACTGATAATAATAATGTGTAGCCAAAGGTAATAGATATCAATTTTACAATCTCATTAGAGCTCATTTGAAAAGCGATAAACATCGCGCGCCACAGAAAAAAGCTCATCTCATCTCAGGTTAACAACAAAAGCCCCAGGACCAACACAAAAACGTCGTTATTCGTTATTGTGGTAGCGTAAAAAGTGCCGTTCCGCTGTAAAGCTTACACGGTTTTGTCACCAAACATACAAACGTCAATAATATTGACAGGGCTTGGGTAAACTGTTTGAAGGTAATGGCAACACACTCCTTAATCAATTTTTAATATTTTTAAATCAGGACAAAGATTTTTCGTTGTAAAATAGTAACCCATTGGGCAATCAGTATTTGAATGATAAATTTATTGAGGAATAATTCATTATAAACAACCGACAGATACATATAATAGCTATACATTTATTGATACACTGTGTAAATATAGTAGGAAAAGGTTCAAATTCACATATATACATATAGCTATTCGTATCTTTTCAAAAATGTATATCGACCGTGGTATGGAAAAAGGACGAAAGCCACACATATAAAATTTTACAGGAGGCGCAAAAAACGTGTTTTGATGATTTTGGGCCATATGCAAATTATTAATTATAAACAACCTTGAAATGCACAGAGACTTCTAAACTGGTGTTTAATTGACATAATCTAATTTTAATTAATGAAATTGTCGAGGAAAACCTTTATTTCAGTCTTTTTTCTTGGTTTCAATTTTTTACAAGGTTTTCTTTTTCAAACTTAAAAGTTAAATTTAGATACTAATTTGGCATTTGTAGCTTGCATCTTTTTGGTAGAATATGCATCAAGTTTGATACATTGTGATAATCGAAAAAAACTTGTTTTGAAAAAACTGAGGCTTACGTCCTTTTTCTTTTCCACAGTCGATATGAAACTATCATCCTTTGATTGGAATTGAAATTGAATTTTCATGGAACTTGTTGTGTTGTTAAATTTTTGTGCTGAATTGTACCGGGTTATCATAAATATGCCTTAAAATAGTTTTTTTAGTAAGCCGATATGACTGTATCGTTCTTAAATATAGCAAAGATTCTTTTTTATTGACATCATACTCAAATAGTGTTGAAAAATATGTCTATCAACCGGGATGTAAGAAAACAAATGCCAAACGAACAATATTGTATGTCATCAATCTTTAAACGATTGTAAAAATTTATTGCTTGAAATATCTGACCAATATATTATCGACTTAATAAAAAATCAATTTGGAAAAATCGCGCTTCAGGTGGTGGCCGAAATGAACCATTTGCTTGCGGCGAATTTGTGTGAATCATTTACATCAAATTGGGCATTCCTGGAAAAGGTTTGCATTATTAATTTGCGGTGAGATTTCCCATCTCACGAAGAACACCTTCCGAAATGAGTGTCGCCATTATTCTTCAGCTTATAACATTTTTTATTTTGTTTCTTATTTTTAAAAACATATTTAATTTGCCGAATGATTTGTTTTATTATAGGCCATTGCTGTTTTGTACACATTGCAGAAATTTTACTGTAAAAGTAATTTTATATGCCAGCAATTCTACTTTTTTTATTTACCAGAAGATAAAAGCATAGCGAGTGAATCGTAACTATTTATCCACGGATTTTTTAGACAGTTAAAATATTGCAAAATTTACAAAATCAAAAACTTCTAAGCTAATCACCTGTTTTGATGTTAGTCGTTTTTTTGATTGATTTATATTTAAGATTTCTAAGATAACTTCAATAAAGCTTAAGAAAACATATATATCATTTCATATAATACTCGGCAGTATTTAATCTCATATAAGTTAAGCATGAAGAATTATTTCTAAATGTTAAATTAAAGAAAAATTATGTATGTGCATATGTGCAATTCACCTAGTAAGCGAAAAGGTGAAATGAATTTAAGCTATTATTAAAAAATAAATTTTAACTTTTTTTTCTTTTTTTAACCTTAGACACAATTTTTGTATTAATTTCACAATTTCATATTATGACCAGGACCGGTTTCATTGAAAAAAGTTAAAAATGATTTGGCCTAGCCAAACTGGCTCTGCTCTATCAATGAATAATTCGAGACCGTTTTATTTAAAAAATATATATAATGGTTTCAATCATGAATCGACATTTATGTTCTTGTAAGTGATTAAAAGCGTACATATTCCAATAAAATTTACACCCACATATCACATACTAGTAGTAATAAATGCCTATTCTTACTATGTCAAGTGTCAGCATGATTAATAAAAATGTGATAAAATGCTAACTTACATAACCACACAACTTTAATTTGACAACAATTCATTAGCAAACCTCAATGAATAATTGCCACCTATAATTTAAAAGTTGTCATGTTGTGACCCTGAACACAAAGGTACGAATACTTTTGAAACATAGACACAGGTAAGAGGGGGCCACCTTTCGGCGGCCCCCTTCAAATTAAAGGTCCATATATTATCAAAGCCCCCCTATGACCGCACGTCGATGTGGTTAGACGTATTCAAGATATTCGACCACAGAATCAACCCCAAAATAATTTTGTAAATTAACATCAACATAAAGTGTGGCAGTTATTTTAAATGCTTTTTTTAAATTTGTCCAATACTGATATATCAAACAAGGACTTGTCGATTGAAAATATCTGTACTAAAATTTGTAATGATATATGTGACGTTTTACACCTCATTTTCAATGTTATTTAAATGTTAGTTGAAAATGTTACCTTTTCTTTTAGGAACAAAGTTATCTAATAATTTATGAATGTAAATTTATATATTTACGCAGGATTTTTCATGGTGTTATATAATTAACAGATTATCAACCACGAGTTTACAACATTAAAAAAATCGAAAGTGTGGTGGATTTGGATTGCTATAAAAAGATTGATTGAGTATCAAAACAACGATGAGGTTTTTGTTTAATTGAAAAGCTTTTTGACAAAACCACATTTGTCTTTCGTTGTAACAACATCAGAATTATTTTTTAATTTTGAACTCTTGACCATGTCTAATAAAAAACGTTATTTTGGTTTTTCGAAACAGTTCCAGTTTTTATCGATAATAGGGTTTTTTTAATCAGTAAACTAATGTTAAAAAGTGACTTTTTATCGTTATATTCAAGACATGTAATAATCTGTCAAATGTTTGTGAAATATGCAAACTTTTTCACAAATAAAGTTAAAAAGCTCTTAAATTAGATTGTTTCTTATATCATGGATATAAGGCTTTCCGAAGTCGAATTGTTCAAGATCGTCGGCGCTCTGCAACGGATGAGTGCCAAAGTCCGCAGAGATATACGGCCCAGGCCCACTATTAGCGTAGTTTAGTGAATCCGAAGCAGCGTGTTAGCGAAAGGTTGGGTGGTCCATTCACAGCGACTGATTTATTTTTCGGTATCAATCGATGCGACAGTTTTGCCGCTCTTTCCCTTTTTTGTGAACGTGAAAAGCTCCGGGTTTTGTTCGTTTTGTGCACCGCGTCGCCAAAAGCTCGGAAGCGGCATCGCAAAAGCTCGCGTACGGCATTTCAAATTTTTCGAATTCATTAAATCGCCAAAACGTACGGAATTATACTGCCGCGCTGTAACGATTCAACATATATCAGAAATATTTTTTTTTAACAAGGCGGAAAAAAACTGCATACACCTATTCAAAAATATTTTTTGTTTTTCATTAAAATTGCACTAGCAGGAGCTTAAAACAGGTATTTGGACACCCATGGGTTATCGAATTTATCGATGTGTAAATTCATACATGTTATTTATTATTAATTATTTATAAGTAGTTACTTCCATGACAAAAAAATATAATTAGATAAAATATAATGTTTTAAGAGTCAGTACCTTTTCTCAGATTTTTAAAATATTGATTTAATATGTTTGGAGATCATTCTATAAAATTATTATATGTACTCATGTATCGTTAAATAAAATTTTCTTAAATTGTTTTTTAAAATTTAAGAATAATCAATTTAATGTATATTTTTAAATAAGAATAGAGCGTCTTAAGACCTGCCTTCATAACTGACGGAGGCGAAACTTATATTTTATCTAGCAACCCAACAAGTGGAATAATACAATTATCAATTTAAATTTTGATATCGG
Source organism: Himalopsyche anomala (assembly GCA_031772345.1). Taxonomy (NCBI): domain Eukaryota; kingdom Metazoa; phylum Arthropoda; class Insecta; order Trichoptera; family Rhyacophilidae; genus Himalopsyche; species Himalopsyche anomala. The sequence goes on from CM062830.1 coordinate 3,580,892, forward strand.
GTGTAATTAATATCAGTCAATATGAGAAGTTTTTGAAACAGTATATTAATTAATTAAGAAAAAAAAAAATATTACTTTTGAACTCCTTTGGGGTTGGATGGGTTAAAAGCTAAGGCTATCGTCGCTAGTAGCACGAAACATGCCACGAGCGTGAAAAAAATTCCTATAACAAAAAGCTTCTCGTTATCGTGTCGACTTGGCGCTTCCTCTGCATAAACAAAAGGATTTTCCGTTTTACACGTTGATTTATTAGCAACTTCTTATTTTATGACGAATAACGTACTTTTGAGATTGAAATACATTTTTTAGTCACAACTATTTTAATATATTAAAACACTGAACAATCCTCTGGGAAAATTCAGATACGTTTCACTGAAAGAAGTATTTACCCAGGCTGTTTTGTGTATAAAAAGAACAGTTTAATTGGATTTAACTAATTGACAGTGTTATTTTTTACATCGTTTATCCACTGGTGGTTATGGGAGCAATTGAGAGTTAACTAAGTTCTATAAGACAGGGGTGGGTTGGAAGAGTCTCGCAGTGGCACGCACGATCCTCTTGTTAAATTTGACTCAGGTCACCGAGCCTCTTGTTAAAATCTTAAATTAAATCAGTATTAAAATTTCTGTCAAATATATGTATACTTTCAGGTATTGATTGATTTTTTGGTTCATTCCCCTTTGTTACATTATATAAATATATTGACTAAGATTCGGTTGTTTTGTGCAAGAGTGATAAAAAAAAATCACAACTAACTTAAAAACACCGCAAATAGCTCTGAGATTAAGCGGGCCCCTTGTTAACTTATTGACAGTACACATCTGCTCTAATAATAAAATATTCATACAGCTCTTTTAAATTAATACAATATGTCATGAATATAGAAAAATATGTCATACACTTAAAAACTTGATGGTAGATAACAAACATGAATAATAAACCAAAATAAATAATGTGTTGTAATGCTTACATCCCTTGCATATTGGGTTTCATTAGTTTAAACCAGTGATGCACAACCTTTAACGGGCTGCATAAAACAAATTATTGTGGGTTCGGGCCGCAAAAAAATAATTTAAAGTACGCTCAATCCTTTTTTATACAGAAAATATGTACGTTCCATGTAGAACAGCCTTAAAATCGTGTAAAAAAGATTGAGTGAATTTAGATAAATGAGTAATAGGATCCATTATATTATTATATGAGTACATGCTTATTAAAAATTGTTTCGTTGTGAAATATTTATGTTTAATTTATATGCAATTCAACAGTTAGTGCGTTCTTGGTCTTTGTTAATTTTTAACTTTTTTTTTTTAATTTGACATAATATTTGTAAGCCTTTTTCTAAGAACCGATTCATTCTTCATTGAAGAAAAAGCTTACTTACATTTATTAAATAAATATTTTACGTGAAAAAAATATGTTTGAGAAAAAGATTTAAAGGCCGCCACAAAATTCAAAAAGGGCCACGGTTTGTGCATCACTGGTTTAAACGAAATAGCCTGTTTCTTAGTTGACTATTGATCAAATTGAATTAAATTTAACGCTTCTGAAATTGTGTTATTAAAATCGTTGAGTGTATGGCTCTGTGGACCACTTGTAAGACTCGAGACCCGTTTTGAAGATGGGTTGTAAAGAGCGTGAATTTAAATGGATTTAAAACGAGCCTCAAGTCGCGCCTCAATGACTATCACAACCTTACAGGTGGAGGCTTAGTGGGTTAAATCGATATGTTGTTAAATACTTACACCTAGCATACGTATGCGTTATTTAAAAGCTTTGTGTATTATTTGCTTTCATAGATAATGCGTTTATAATGATATTTTTTTAACCGTGCCTGCTATTAGTGTGGAAGATTTGGACGTCTACTGTAGCTTATCAACAGCATTTATTAAACGAAAACTGGCTGTAGACCTTGCCGAGTGATAAAATAAAAATGTCTTTAAAACGAGAAAATAGATCTATATGATTATTTTTAATGATCGGATCAATGTCGGATTATCCTATAAGCAAATGAGGCGCGCGTTTGAGGTCTCCGAATTTTAGTGCCCTCAAAAATAACTTATACATATTATAAAACCCAAATACTTTTTGTTACATTTTCTATATATGTTTACTATTTTACATGTAATTTTTATGTTATGCGAAAAACAGGGCCTCCAAATTTTATTGTGCCTGAGGCTTCTCGTGTGCTTAATCCGCCACTGAATCTGATAAAAGATAAAGCGTAGAGGACAACATACACTCATACCATTATATAAAAATCCACAATACAATAGAAAAATTAACATGAAATATCTCACTTCGTAATAATAATAGTCATACAATTGAATTATTAACATTTAGATATGATAAAAAAGTGAAATGTTAAGAGGACCTGTTGTTAGTCAGATTTATCAAAAGTTTGATAGATTTTTTATCAAACGTCACTGTCACCTAAATATTAAATTAAATCAAGTATAAACATTGAAGCTGTCATTGCAATTTGACGTCTGATATAGATGTATATATTTGCCATATCCGCCCCAATGTGGATAATATGGAATCCTAATGGAGCTTATCTCAACAGATAAGTGTTTCTACTAGAGAATAAGGCTAGGACTGGACTAGTGGCTATATAATGGCTCTCGCGACGCACCATTTTAAGGATAGAATGGGCGGGAGGAGAGAATTCAAGACATCGTATATATCCATCTATTTATACAGTAATTCATAAATCGATTGAAAAATAAATTTATAAAACTCGTGACGTCCGAAACCGAAGCTAACGACGTTGACAACTCGGCCACGCAGGAAATTTATGTTCCTCAAAGTATTGATATTTGTGTCACACGCCGCAACGTGAATTGAATGAATTCATCCATTGAACATAAAATAAAAGTCGGAATCCGGTGTGAAAAAAACGAGCTCGGCCTGGAGACGAACCCCGTAGTTACGGCGCGTAATAATGAGACGGCCACTCGACCAATAGGTGAGAGACGTCTCGCCCCGTTGGCCTTTAATAGCTCGCTTACTACAAATTGTTTTCCTTTTTATAATCACGGTGAAAAAAGTCAACCGCGATGGGTGATAATAAAAAGAAACGGAATTAATACTTACGCACGTCGACTGCGATCAACAGAGCCGGAATAAGGATTCCTAGTTGTAAATAAATTACATGTAGTGGAGAACCTAGAGGTTTGCAATACCGGTGTCTAATATATAAATATAATGTTTGTTTGTTCGTACATTATGCGTTGCCAAACCGCTCATCCGATTGCAATAAAACTTTGACAAACTTTTTTGCTTGCACTTCCGGGAAGGTTATAGGCGTAGTAAAATTAACTTACAGTAGGTATTATATATAAAATTCAATTTTGTATGTCTGCCATACAGTTCGTTTTGACAACGTATACTTGCACTTGTGCGAAGGTTATAATAAAATTAACTAACAGTAGGTGGCGCGTGTGTCGTACCATAAAAAATCGGCAGCAAGCGTCAAGTAGACAGAAAAAGAAAACATGAACTTTAATAAACACAATTAAAACACGTTTCTTTGAGTGGCATTGCAACGCTTGTTTAGTAATGTATAAATATTGTTTTTTTTTCATTTTCAGTACCGTCTACGCGGGTAACTTTAGTCCAGCTCGGAAGGTTTTTTGTATTTTTATAAACCGCCGTTACTATTATGTGTCATATTATTTGATAAAATTGAGTTGTCAGTGTTTCGAGATTTAGTTCAGAAAACGTTTTTTGAAATATTTGAATAGCGTAGTGTGGAAAAAGGTTTGCACCTCATATCGGGTAACTTTGGCCCAAGTCACAAATATTCATTAAATAATTTTACCGTATTACCATACCAATATATTGTAAGAACAAAATAACGTTACTTCAGTTTTTAAAAGACTGAATAAATGCCGGTAGTATAAGTATCAAAATTTATAGACTATTTGTTTTTTTGAAGTTCATAAAACAAAAAAATCAGTAAGACGATGAATGTTTGGTGTTATAATGAACATGCTAAAAATAACGATAATCGCAAAGCATGTATGTTAGAAAGGTAGATCAGAAATCCACTGAACATTGGTTCCATGGCATATACGCATAAGACAAACTCTTAAATGACAATTCTACAAGATACATATGCGTACATATTTTAATAAGAGATCATATATTGTATATATTTTTTAATTATCGTTAGTAAATTAAAAGTTCAAAATTCGTAGAAATGATCAAGAGCAATTTGATGTTAGTTTTTTTTACTCTCCTAGGAACAAGTAGACCAAGTCAAATAAGATGAGTACTTCGTTGTTTTACGCCAGGCACTGAAGAATGCTACGGGATTTGGTGCAACTCCACGCAGCGATGGGCTGCCAATATGTCAACAAGGGGCTCGTTTAATCTCAAAGCAATTCTCTGTGTTCTGGGGACGGAGTGAATTTTTTTATCATTCCTATGCAATACTTAAATAATCAATCGATTAATACTTAACACACTTATATTATGTAACAATATGCAATGTAGAAGACTAAAAAATTACTACTGTGTATACTGAAGCTGTCGTAGATAATATATAAGTCAGAAATTGGAGTTATATACTAAATTGATCTGAGAATTTTGTTCTTTCTAAATTTAACAAGGGGCTCGCCGGCCATTGTTAAATTTAACAAGGGGCTCGCGCCGAGCCTCCTCCAGCCCACCCCTGACTCCACGTCCACATAAGTCGTTACTCGACCGATTCAAAATAATATAAAAATCTGACTTTTTAAAACGTTCTCGAACACCGACTTAAAGGCATAAGTTGTGCGATAATTATCACAGTGTGACCATTCATTGTTTCCCCAAAACAGGGCATCGACTTATTTTTAGTTAATAGTATGTGTATTTAAGAAAACGATTATTTTTTCATAGTTTATTTATTAATGAAAATAACAAAAATAATAACGAAACATTTCCAGTGTTTCATTATGTCACTGAAAACTTGTTGTTTTATGTTATGTTTGAAGTTAACAGGATCAGCGGTGGGCTGCCAATATCTTAACAAGGGGCTCGGTAAATGTTATCCATTTTTTTTATCCATGTCCGCTCCCTATGTCGAGTATACGGCCTCCTAATGAAGGTATCTCAACAAAAGTTATTTTTATACGAAAACTGCTTGTTACTTAGTATCTCTACCTCTCTTTTCCAAAGAGAGTAGTAATGATAAAATGATAGGCATAAGACAGGACAAGTGATTAACTAATAATAGCGCCCAGTTGAATTGAAGAATCGGAAGAGTGGGAGGAAATCTTAAGACATCACAAACACCTATTCCTTCGAACAGAAAATAGATAAATCGATCAAAAAATGTTTTTTCGTACTGGGACTCACGGACGCCCACAACGCTGAATGAAAAAATGAAACGACAACTAATTTTCAAATTTATCCATCTACAGAAATTGCAGTTATGTGATGATTTGATATAAGACGAACCATTTTCTTATATTAACAAGGGGCTCGCCGGCCGCGCCAAAATTTAACAAGGGGCTCGCGCGATCCCCCCGAGCCCCCTCCAGCCCATCCCTGAACAGGATACAATAAAAACGGGACGCATGGTCACATTTCATATGTGACGTGTCATGTGGAAAGGTTTTACCGCCTGACGTAATACATTGAAGTACTTAAGCTGTACATACTGCTTTTTTGTGGGTATCTTGATGTGGATTCTGAACATTTGATTCGACTCCGTAGTTAGCTTGTAATTTACAAAACAAGATAATTCGCGTGGATAACTTTATTTATTATCGCATAAAAAATGAACTAATATGGAAACAGCGGCCCTGAATCTATCAAAGCTCTACCTGAGTTGTCTGGGCGCAACGTTCGCCTGAACCGCCTTTTAATACTTTTATCGCAGACATTCGAGACGATGTATATCTCTGATAGCCGGATCTTCTCCCGCACGAGGTGAGAGCTGCACCAATTCATTCCGTCTTATTTACTCCCACCACTTGAATGGATGCTGTGTCCCACTCGCACGCCTACCAAACTACAGAAATTTGGATGAGTTCTCAACCTAATGGATGGGATCTGTTTACAGCAGAAGTCAAGAAACTTTTTAAATTGTTTTTTAATTTGACATGGAGGAATTTATCACTGCATTCAAACGTTGTGATAATATATCTTATGAAAAGTTACCATTTTTATTAACTTGGTCAGTAGTATCGTCAGTAAACGGGCAGTGTTAGGCTCGTACTAGTCTTCTTCCGTGCAATCGATCCACAAATTCCTTTGCCTTCGACTGTGACTAATCTACTTTCTCTGAGATACACTTTTACCCTCTTTAACAAGAATTACTATGTAACTTAAATTTTTAATGAATATTTTAATTACTTTAATATTATAAATATATTTATATTATAATACTTGTTTATCAATTCTTATTAAAACTAGTTGAATATATATTACATTGTTTCTCTGATCTGGAACAATTTCTTCAAATTGTGTTTTATTTACACAAATAAAAAAAAATACTCATTACAAAAGATGTATTTTTTCTTTTTCTTGCTGTGGAGCCATGTAAAAAAGACAACTTCTACTCCAATTCCAGCTTTAAATAATAAAAAAAACAGACTCCGAATTGATTTTTACAAACGATATCTGTATACTATCAGATCTTTCTAGTCAACTATAAATTATTCCAGATTTCACCAATACTATCTGTACAAATATTTTTCTCCGGATTTTAACCGACTCCACTTCCGGAAAAACATCTGACTCTACGACTCCCGACTTCGACTCTAAATTCCTGTTTAATTGATCCATTGATTAACCAATTGATCTGGATAATGACATAAAGAAATTATTTACGAATTTGATGACCCAATGCCGTAGTTTTCTTAATAAAAAGTAATTTATGGGGAAGGTGGTAGCAAACATTTAAAATGTGTGATAAAATACCGTTTAATATCAGTTCTGAGAGTCCATAATAAAATCTCTGAATGGAAATCACAATTAGTGTTCAAAAGAGATTTTTTCTTTTACAAATTAAAACAAATTAAAGTTGACACATTCAAGAAAACTGTGATTTCTCCAAGACTCAAATCATCATTTCCCATGCTATGTATTTGTGTGACAAATCAATTTTTGAATGTTTCTTCCTAATATATAGTTGTTTGGTAAAATTGATCAGTAGTTTAAGTACAAGTGTTTTAAATTTGTTGACTGAATGAAGTTTACCTTGGTTATTGATCTCTGCGATTCCGATATCGGATTCAGGGTGAAGTGAAAAAGGTGTACGAGAAGCAACTTCGTCAGCAACACTGAATGAAAGTGCGGCTTTTGAGCACCATGTCGTATTGTTGTATGTTTAAGGTTTTCCATTTTAAATCTCATTAGTTTGACGAAGTGAAATTGATACCGTCAAACATGGAAATAGGACACTGCGGCCTGGCTTGAATGAAAACTAGTATAACATGTTATAATATGCGATGTGATATGGGACACAATATTGAAATCACGATTACGTTATTAAGGTATCGATACTAGCTGGATACCGAGCTGAAAATACGATTAAACCTCACTCGCAAGGAATTCAATACGTTGGATTTTTTAAAGATTGTAAGAGTTTTTTTTATATTGCGTTTATATTGCAATAACCGAGTGGTAACGCTTTACAATCATTCTAAAGGTGCTTCTAAAAAAGGCAAAAAATGTATCACAATATGCAGTTCTACAACCAACAATAAATTACTACAAAATTATAAAAGATTTCATCGAAAATATGAAAAATAATAATTTAATTTGAATCGTTCAAACTATGTACATTCTCACAGATTTTGTCACTAACGACCCGGGTTTCGCCTTTCGGCATCTTCAGGCGTTCAAGTGCACGGATGAACTTGAACTGACGCTTAGTAAATGAAATGCATTGCTGGCGAAAAGGATAAGCTTATGGGAATGGGGGAAGGATAAGCTTATGGGCTTATCCGTTTCGCCAGCAATGGCTCTAAGCTCAATGATACATTTATTTCTTATATAAACACGAAACATTCATTTACTAAGCGTCAGTTCAAGTTCATCCGTGCACTTGAACGCCTGAAGATGCCGAAAGGCGAAACCCGGGTCGTTAGTGACAACATCTGTGAGAATGTACATAGTTTGAACGATTCAAATTTAATATTGAAATTCCACCAAGCACCTTCAGTCGAAATCTTAAATTATAAATAATTATTATCAGTTAACTTTTATTAGAGTGATATATGAATCTGAACGCAAAAGTATGTACTTTTAGGATATTGTATATTTGTTGAATGAGTTTGTATTCCAAATACCAAACAGCTGTTTCGACTATATCTGAACATCTGATGTTTTGTGCTTAGAGTTTTTCATTTACCGCATTCTTCTCTTGAAAGTTTACATATAAACTCTATCAGTGAAATAGCACCTATGTAACAAAACGCAACATTTTACTGTGAAGTACTTTGCACGCCGATTAGACAGATTTTATTTTTAAAAATATTCGTGATTTACAAAGAAACCGTGTTAGTATTGGGAAAATATATTTTTGTTGTATTTATTTAATATCATTTAATTGAAAATGATTTTTTTAATAACAAAAAATAATGCTCTGCTGCTGCTACTATTGGTATCAAAATATTTTTAGTGATGTTCGCTGATATTCTGTTTTGTAAATTATGCAATCTTCCTACTTTAAGAGGACAAAGTGACTACCATCATGTGGTCTTCAAAGACGGTAAGTGGATGCATCAAAAGTGTTAGAATAAAATATACTTTTGGTCGATAAAATCAGTAAATATTTTAGTCGAAAATACATTACACATGACATTTTTTAGAAAGATTGGATTTGAAGTTTTTTTAGATAACATATTGCTAAATACCACAAATGTGGCTATATTTAAAAGGTTAGAACATCGTGTGGAAACAAGTTTCCGAGACTCAATTTTCTATTTAGGAAAAAAGAGACGACTTCATATTGATAATTTATACCTTGAAAATACGTATAAAAGTCACTTGTTCGGCGTTCACTGTCAAAACTTGGTAAAAAGATATTATATTTTAGAAAATACTTGTTTAATAAAATCAGGACAGGTTACGGTCATCAAGATAACTTTTAACTGATAAATTTATGTATACAGGGCTAGAATAATATATAACAGTATAAATACCTTTGTATTAATGTATGCATTGTGTAAAAAAAAAGACTACTCTGACTCCGAATTGTTTTCTTTAAATGTTTCCCTTTAACAAACGTATCATTTTATGTTACTAGAATAATTCTAGTAAATTTCGCCAATCAATATGGTGAATAGACTAGTAATTTTACAATATTTTTACATAACTTTTCTCTAGTTTTGCCAACTCCGACTTTGCCTTCGTATAAACTATTCACGATGAGTGAAACCGGTGTTGTTCCTATAAATGTAGAATTAGTATAAGAGAGTTCTTTACCTTTTGAATTCGTATAGAGTATCAGAATACGTTGAGTATTTGGTATTCCATTATTGATAGCTGTAACATTATCTGGCGAAGATACTGTTTGTTTCTGTTGTACAAACAAACATTAAAGTTGTCCAATTTGCACTGCGATTGTGGCTATAGGATCGTGTGTATCGGCGCTAATAGGTCTTGTCAACATATTCCGTTTACCCATTTTAAAGCCTCGCATTCAGCCTTTTAACGCCGTCACTGTCGAATACCAACTGTACACGTATCACCATTTTTTAATAAAACTCCATTGATTTTCACCGATGTCTTTTATACTTTCATGCTTTGAGGTCAAAATTAGTCGTGTATTTTATCTTTATTTGATTAACATTTCATGTGTTTGTATTAATTTAACTGTTGTCATGAAGTCAGCCATGTAGGGTAAGAATTAAAAAACATATGTACATATGTGAAAACCAAAAATACAGTCAGTTAAAATCGCTAAAACAGCAAAATATTTATAAAAATTTCAATATTTTATAGAAAATAGATTTATTAAAAAATATTTCATTATCTTAAACGGGTGTTTTTCATAAATAACTTACGGTTTGTTTAAACAATAATTAATCATTGAAAGACTTGTCAATTTTGGAAACTGTAAATATTGATACAACTCTATTATTCCACTTGGTTTGTTATAAATTGTGAAACGTGTTTTGTCTCTTTAAGAAGCCTCATTAGTTTATTTGTAAACCTTGCGATTGATGATGCTTCTTAAACAGACAAAACACGTTTCAAAATTTCTAACACAACAAGTGGAGTAACAAAGTTATCAAATTGAATTATATATATTGTATTAATTTATTACATAATAATGAATTTTGAAGCAGTAGTGTACATATGTATAATATCAATAATATACATGCGTGGCTAAAGGGTTAACCTTCACTTGGAAACGTGTTGATTCAAGAATTTTTGTTCCGAATGTAAAATGCTCATTTTTGATTAACGGTATTGCATATTTGCCACTTTAGAAAAACTGGTGGATAGTAATTTTTGAAAGTAGTAAGCCAAGATATCTGTGGGTGTAAAAAAATTATAATATCGGTTACGATGATAGTACAGATTTTTTACAATATTAGTAAATGTAGTTGCTTAAAAAAAATACATTTTCATTTACTAGTTACTAAGTAAAACGCAGCGATTGTTTTAGTGAATTAATTTAATTGAAAAAGTGATTCCTTGTATTGATTTTACCACAAAACTCTGCATCACAATAGAATAATCTACCGCAGTGCCACAAATTTGTCTCTTAAAGTGATGTATGGCCCATAAAAAAAATACAAAACCAATAATAAAACATTAAAAGGAGGAAGGAAAAAAAGTTTTGTTCGACAAAAAAGCGTGGGACACTAATATGTGCTTTGGGATTTATTGTCTTTGAGCCCAGTAGCTCTCAAACTATGCAAATGATAGTTTATCAAACTGTGGTATTCGAATTAACATAAAAATAATCGCTTCTCTCAGAATTCGATTGGAGAGTGAGGAAGCTAAATTAAACTCTTCAAATTTAATATGAAATTGAGCAAAATTCATGGTAATAATTAGAAGCGTTTCCACACTCAGTATTCGTTAGGTGTTTTTCTTAATTTTGTTCTTTATTAAAAACTTTAGGTTAACAGAATCTTTATTAACACAGAACTTCGATTGAATACATGGTTCCGTGCAGCGGTGGGCTGCCAATATCTTAACAAGGGGCTCGGTAAATGTTATCCAATTTTTATCCATGTCCGCTCCCTATGTCGAGTATATGGCCTCCTAATGAAGGTATCTCAACGAAAGTTATTTTTCTACGAGCACTGCTTGTTACTTAGTCTTTTCCAAAGAGAGTAGTAATGATAAAATGATAAGCATAAGACAGGACTAGTGATTAACTAACATAGCGCCCAGTTGAATTGAAGAATCGGAAGAGTGGGAGGCAATCTTAAGACATCACAAACACCCATTCCTTCGAACAGAAAATAAATAAATCGATCGAAAAAATGTTTTTTCATACTGGGACTCACGGACGACCACAACGCTGAATGAAAAAATGAAATGACAACTAATTTTCAAATTTATCCATCTACAGAAATTGCAGTTATTTGATGATTTGGTCTTAGACGAATGATTTTGTTATCTTAACAAGGGGCTCGCGCAAGCCCCCCCGAGCCCCCTCCAGCCCATCCCTGGTTCCGTGATTCTTCATGAGTTCGGGTTCGTCTTGCAAGTTCTATATAGTTTCAGTCAGTAAAAAAAGGAAAAACTTCCTTTCTTATCCTCCAAATTAAGAGTCAATAATAACCATATTATGGTCTACAAGAAGAGAGTACATGGTCTAAAAAAAGTTGTAGAAGTTTGTCACTTTTTTTTGTGTAGCAGATTTTCCTGCCATCTCAGAGTTGTCATTGTTTTGTTTTGTCTTCTTGAATGTGATTTGGTATATATTTTTTTGTATCTTACCACTCGCTGCTCGATGAGATTTGATAAGCAACTAGACACATAATCGGCCGACAAACAATGCTTTGTTTAAATTAAAAACAATGCCGATAATCGCGCTGATTAATCTTTCGCGATAACAAAATGGCTTATGAAATTTTGTAATGGTGACTTAGGTTATAATAATTAAAGTTTCCATATTACCATTTTGAAATAATTTGCATAAATACATAGTAGACGTGAGAAATTAGTAACTTAGGCGTGAATCAAACACGTCGAGTCGTTGCCCTCTCCAATTCATTCAGTCGATTGTATTAACGTATATCGGAAAATAAACAACATAGCACTTAATTCACTCATGTCTAAAAAAAATATAGCTTACATATTTTGCATAGCCGCTAATAATAATCTAGGTACCAGCTATTTTTTTTTATCCCGTGTAGCTTGGCGTGAAAAGACATCACAAAATAATTTCTTTATGTTGGTTGCCCTTGCCGTTACTTGAATCCTGACCTACCCGATTGATTCAAGACTCAAGGTCCTTACAACTAGACCACATATTTTTAATAATTTGTCTATTTATCAGCCTTCATAAAAACATACATTTTTTGATTACTGGACAGTGTTCAAATAAATTAAATATTTTACAGAATTTCCATAAGATTATCAGCGTTCAAGTTCATCTGTTCACTTCAAGTCAGTTAAAGTTCATCCGTGCACTTGGAACTCTTTCCTGTAGATACCGAAACGCGAAACTCGGGTCGCTAGTCTTAAAACTTGTGTGAATGTACATAAATTAAAAGATTCAAATTTAATATTGAAATTCTACCAAGCGCCTTCAGTCGAAATCTTAAGCAATTATAAGCATTTCTCGTTACTTTACTCGTTATAAATCTCTATAA
>CM062830.1:3593773-3697928 GCA_031772345.1 Himalopsyche anomala
GCTAAATTAAATTCAGTTGAATGAATACTCAAAATGAATTAAGTTCAATAATTGTTCAAAATTCAAAATGAAAAGTATTTAAATTACATTGATGTTATTCACGTGGTACGGTCGATAGATTTAAAGTAATGCAGTAGATCAACGATTTGATTTTGAATTGTGAAGTTTAAATGATCCATATGTTTTTTCTTAGCCCCAAGAATTGCTCGTTCACTCGACCAATTGCGATTTTTGTGATTAGATGTTTGGGAACATTTTGTTGATGAAGCCGTCCTTCGTTGAGACGAAATTGCAAAAATTCGGTGGAATCGAAATCAATCCGTTCGATTCGTCAACAGGAACACGGCCGTTACAGATAGTCAGCAAATGCTTGGAGAAATCTGCGGCAGATGGTCGTTTAGAAATACAACTCGCATGTTTGTCGTTAGCTGAAGTTTCTTCAGATAGCGCCACAGAGTCGATGTTTTAAGGCAAGCGTTTATTTCATCGGCATCGGTCGATCTTGAAATGACTGGTAGTATTTGGCGAAAATCGCCAGATAGTAGAATCATTGCGCCTCCAAAACATTTTGAGTCATTGCGCTGATCTTTCATAGTTCAGTTGAGTGCTTCCAATGCGGAGGAAAAATAAGCCACCATTTCCCTCATCAATTGCCTTCATTAAAGTATCGTACAATTTCTTTTGGGGGTTCATCAAAGGTACATTCGTTCGAAGTGATTGGTTCAATGCATCTCGATCATATTCATGTTTACGTTCCGATTCTCGATTGTAAGCGTCGTTCATTCTTTGATCTAGCGACGCATCATGCAGCGCATGAGGTAACACATATCTTCGATCAAAAGCAACGCCTGGTTATGTATCTCCTCATTCACCCCGAGATCGAGATTCCCTGAACTGACGCGAATTTGGTGTAAAGTGTCTTCGGACATGTCATTCTTGTACTTGTTCCACAGTTCTCGTAGATTCAATGGGAAGCATATCAAAATAATGATAGCAAATAATGTGCGTATCTGACTTGGAGATGCAGAAACAATTGCTTCAGCGATTGTCATGTCCCAATGAGTATAGTTTTTAAGCAAATTGAGCTATTGACATGCAGCACAAAATGTTGGGCATACTACGCCATTGACAGTTCGAAGTGATTCAATGATGTCGACCCGATGGGAATTATTGGTTTTTTTTTCAGATTTTTCATGTTCACAGAACTGAAAGACTCTTAGAAAACCATTCCGAGCACTCTTACGAATTGGTTTAGAAGTACTTGGCATAGCTAGTACCTCTTTATTTCACTGTATTTTAAATAATAAAATTACATCTTCACAATGTTGACAAACGACTACTTTGTTTGACAGTAACTGTCAAACAAAGGCCGTTGCTAAGGAATGTGTTGGTCTAGGATAAATTTGTTCTCAATGCATGTCACCAACATAGTGACGGATCTTTTCAAAATTATTCAAATAATACTTTTTTATAATTTTACGAAAGTTCATTCTAAATTTTCATATTTTTATATTACGAAATGATATAAATTCTCAATATAACAAAAAACGCAACATTTTCCAAATCTTCAATATTATATTTATGAGATTATCCTACATTAGAAAAAAAAAAAATTTTTTTTTGTTTAATTTTACACACATGGTATGGTTGTTTTCTAACAATAAAATTAGTGATCAGAGTTTGTTCAGATTTTATTTTTCGATAATTAATTGGTTATGCAGTTTGTTATACCCAGGGATTTTTTTACCCTGTAACGCGGCGGAACGGCGTTCCGGCACCTTTTTTTCTCGAAATTTTAATAAATGTTTAATTTTATTTTTTCTATTTTTAAATATGTATATTTTGTTTTATTTTCTAAGCATTATATGAAAAGCCGTCATTAATTCTATCAAAATGATATTCGAATATATAATAAATAATATACCTTCTTAGAAAATGCTCGAAAAAAGTGCGTTCCGGCACCAACAAAAAAAAGCACTGGTTATATCCACATATAATTTTTTTTAAGTTATCGTTGAAACTTGAATGCGCGATCAGAATTTTAATCATTTAGAAAGAAATGATCTTCTAATTTACTGAAAAGTCGGAGACCTTCTTCAATTATTTTCGCAGTGAATGATCGCAGAATTTCTTTCAGTTCGTCATTGTTTTCTGGTTTTTTGTCAATAATTAAATTTAAATTATTGACATCTTTGTCACTTATAGCTTTATCTGTAAGTAATTCGTCGATATAATTTTCGCTTAAGGTATCAAGCCTTTCTTCACCAAGCTCGTGTGCTAAAGTAATCATTTCAGCTGATATTACCGATGTTTCAATGATTTTATCGACTGTAACACACCTAAGTAGTGGCCTTAATTCAGCGATGGCAGGTGCAACATGATTTAAACAGTCCGAAATCGTATTTTTTTTCAAATGTCGGTTGTGTTTATGATTCTCTCTATTCTAAAATAAAACTATATATGCTCTCAATGTAATATTTAACATTTTTATATATCGTAAAATATGTTACATTTAAAAAAATGCATTTCTAAAAAACCGCATTACTTTGAAATTGCATAAAAACAGGATTGACTGTAGATGGGGATCAAAAATAAAATAATGATTTGATAGTATTCTATAACAATATAATATACATGAAAAGTATACTGATTTTTTTTTACATACTTTCTGATTTTATGTACTTTCATTCGTCTTTTCACATTTCAGTATATATTTTAGCGACGGTGATGAACATGAAACATAAATTCCTAAAAGTTTTTTTTTTAAATGGATATTGAAGATTTAGTTTCGAAATTCTGACACGTTCGTCCAAGTTCGTCGGTACATCTCTAATTCAAAGTATGAAACAAATGAATTTTACAACCAACGCCACCTAGTGTATTAAGCATAAACTGCATACGTCATGTTCCGCGTTCGATTCGAAAAATTTAAAAAAACGTATTGTACTGAGATATTTATTTTCTTTATAATTTCTTTTTCGTGATATTTTTCCGATGTTTTAATGCTTATTCTGCTATTCTAGGCCCATACGAATTTAATAAAGCAAAGATCATTGAAAACCGTGGTCTAATTCTCGAGATATACGTGGTGTAAATAACCCCACTTTGTTTTATATATATAGATGTCAGGACCGGTTTCGCTCATTACGAGCATCGTCAACTGATGTTTCAGTTGACGATGCTCGTAATGAGCGAAACCGGTCCTGACATATTAAATAAAGTGGAATGAAGTACAAAGGATTATTGTGTTTTTATTAATATAATGCCTTTCCACCAAGTATTGACAGTGAACACCCTAAAAGTGATTTATACACATCAAAAGATTTAATTCACTTAAAACAGCGATGAGTATTTTTGTTTTTTTTTTGCACAAAAAACGACTTTTCGTCAGATCTTATTCAAATTTGATTATTATAAACATTCTACTAAGATATTAAAATGCAACAAAGACCTACCGTGAAAAGCTTTGGACAAGAAATAAGTTCAAGTCTAGTTTTGAGTGAAAATGAGACATAACTATAATATTAAAGTGCTAATTCAAAAGAACAAAATTTAATTTATAGCGTCGCTGAAAACCTCGTAGTTCTAATGCAGTTAAGGGCTAAACTATTCCCTTATAATTTTTGTAATAAAAGTCTTTTTTCTCTGTTCAGGAATAAATGGATCTGGCCGTTTTTGTTCCCAAGCTCCTCATATATAGCGCTCTTTGAAGAAAGAAATAAAAAAAATATGATCCACTATAATCTGTAGCACTGTGACTTATCTAAAGTCGGGCTCATACATATATTCTTACAAATCTGTATTTGAAAAATAAAACACACTTTAGTACTAATAACAAATTTATTTTTAAATATTAGAACCGGTTTCGCTCATCGCGGTCATTTTCAATCGCCTTTAACTGAAATTTTCAATTGAAAGTACTGGTTATGACTGATGAGCAAAGCAAACGTTTTATATTTTAAATATTTATTATAGAATGCCATTCCACCAAGAATTGACAGTGAAAACAATGAAAGTATTAGTATCATCAATTAAAACATTATTCAACTCTTCAGTATACCAAATGAGAGTAAATTAATTGTTTTTCTATATAATTTTTAAAGTACATATATTAAATAATTTCAAATAAAATAATCGATTAATTAAAGTGTGCATTGATCCGAAACCATTAGTCGTTATTATGAGTGTTATTTTCGCTAAACGAAAAATGCCTGGACAACCATAAATTTTATGACTCTAAAATGATATATTTGACGCATTAAACCACTCTCGCTTTTGAAAAAAATATATGTCACAGCTGATTTACGGTGTCGTGACCCTGCCACTGAATTATTAACACTCGGTTCTCTAGTTGCTACTGTTTATGAAGATGATAATACATATTATATATATATTATCAGTGTTTTTTTTTTTAAAAACTACCGAAACTCACTCATCGTCAAGATTTTTTTCTAACGCGTGTCCATTCTCAATATGAAGCATATGGATGGCATTCTATTAAAAGTATCTGAAAATATATTTTTTTTACGAGAACTGCTTGTTGTTTCTCAACCTCTCTTTTTTTCCGAAAAGAGTAAGGTTAAAAGGACAAGACTAATAGTTAATTAATAACTCTTGATTTGCTTTGTACTGTGATTCGAGCCCATGCGATCCGTCACTAAAGCCAACCACGTATACACGTGTCTAAGAAAAACGTTTTTTTTGTTGATTTTAGGACAAAGCCAAAATATGGAATATCCACAAATTTGAATTGGACAAAGTCTAATTAACTGTTGTTTCTTTGACTTGATTTAATATTAATTTAATAAATTGTATAAGAAAAACCTTCTTTCTTCTAGGAAGTCCTTTTTGCTGATCGCAATTTTCACAGATCCTTATTTTTTCGCATTTTAAAATCTTAATTTAGATACTAATTCTGCATTAATCTTAGCTTAAATCCTCTTTGGTAGAACGTGTTTTAAGTATACATTGTGATTAGTGAAAAAAAAGCTTTATTGAAGAAACTTTGGGCTACTTCCGTTTTCTTTTCTACAGTCAACGTATACACTACTTATAAAATCCATTACGTTGGAGTATGTAAAAGTTAACACTGGGATCCACGGTGTTAATATGATGCCCACTTAGGTGCACCTTGTTAAGCGTTTCACAATAAAAAGTGAAAACTTTAGATAGATCAAAATTCCAAAATATATTTAAAGGCAGTCAATAATAATAAATATTTTAATATCTGCTTTAAGATTTATGAATTCGGCTTCATGCTTATGAATTAATAGTAAGATTAAATATGTTTATTTAAAATTAATTATAAATTTAATATAAAAATAAATTTGTTGTTCTACTTGTTGTGTCACAACAAGCTGAATAACAAAGTTATCAAATTTAATTTTTATATTAAAATGAACTTCCACATAGTTAGTAATCTATCGAAGGTATAAATTTAAAATTGGCAACTTTGTTCTTTTAATGTTTCACTGAATTATCAATTGATTTTTTTTCTATTAATAATGTATTTTCACTATGTCGGCGGCAACATGATGAAAATTCCATTAAAAATCTTTTGTGTTAGTCTTATAAAAGATCGCGACAATATTTTTTATTTGTAAGCGGAAAACTGATGATAGTAATATATACTTTCGATGGTTTCGGCGGTAACTTTGTGGAAGTTCATTTTAATGTAAAATTTAAAATAACTTTGATTATTCCACGTAATGTGCGACTAACTGTGACACATGTTTTGGTAACAGGCATCCTCATTGCTCGCCATTGTTTCCAATTAATAGAGTAATCACAAACCTTTCTGATTGATTGCAGCTCATTAGTAAGATATTTTAAATTTGATAGTAATGTATATATATATTAATATTTCAAGGAATTTCATATGAATAATTATTTTTATTGATTATAATGCCGGCTGTATGGCTGAGGAGTGTCAACTTCGTTGACTTAAAACACGAAGGTCACGGGTTCGTATCCCAGTACGGATAGTTTTTATAGATTGATCTTTTAATCAATATATGTGTTTCAATAAGCCCTGTTTGCAAGTAATACTCTAATATAATTCATAATATTGTTAGTTTTTAACAAAAAAATCATTCAATAAACATAGTATTTTTTAGCAAATAATGCGTTTAGCTAATGGTGAGATTTAAGTTGCAACAATACACTATATAAATATATTTTTTAAATAATTTCCGTCCGTTGACATTAAAATGTATCGAAACAAAACGAAGAATGTTGGTAATATGATATTTTGACATTCGCGCTGAAGACCTGGCGATCCGTCGCCGAGACCTCTGGCAGATTTGACCTCAAAGTTCCGTTCCCACGGTGGCTGGCTGCTTTGGATTAGACCGGGCGCGTGTGGTACAGCCTCTTTATTTGATATTAGTTATTACAACAATAAAAATTGATATATGCATCCACCTTCCTAAAATAATGCACGATGTCTCGAGTATTGTGCAATAATTTCATTTTAAAACCGTGAATCTAAATTCTTTGTTAAATGCTTATATTTTAATGAAATTTATTTAAAATAGCAAAACCATATTTTAATATACTTTAATGGAGATTTAATAGTGTAAGAAGCAATATTTATATGATGCAGTTCTTTATGGGTTTATGGTTGAACGTCCCGCGATAAACTGCATATTGAAAAGAGCAAAGCGAAAAGAAAAATAATTTTCTGAAGAATTAAGAATTATGTTGCAATAAAAAGCTTGTGGAAGTTCAAGAAAATGACGCTGAAAAAAGCTTCTACAAAATACTAAACGAAAGCGAGACAAAGGCAGTGGTGGGCAGCCAATACGTTAAAAAGGAGCTCGCTTAATATCAGAGCGATTAGCGGTGTTTTGGGAAAGAAGTGGAATTTTTTTATCACTATTAAGCAATTATATACAACAGAGCAATCGGTGGTTAACAATATACAATTTACCATAAACTTCTTGAGCTACGAGATATTAATCACTCAAGAATAAAAGCCAAGAATTTTCTAGGTTTTCGTCTGATTTTTTTGTACGAATTTTTGATAAATTATATTCAATCCTCGAAAAAAATTGTTATCACATTTAATATGCTGTCGAAAAGACGAATGATTTTTCATGAAAATACGCGTAAATTTGTATATTTTTCTTCAAACCAAATTAAATTAACAAAAATTCATGAATACAATGTTTGTTAGATGGTGATTTTATGACGAAATCTGCTTGAAGCTCAATAAGCTGTCTGGCACACTTTTCACACCAGCATCGACGATTTGAAATCTAAATATTTTTCTTCCGTCACGAGTTTGACTAACTTCGCTGAAATTGATCAGGGCCGGATAAGAAGAATCTGTGAACCAGAATCAACCCGCGGGCAGGGAGTTGTCTAAATGTTTGCTGGTCACATTTTTATAACATACTGTTTGTAGATTATTATATTCACAACGGAGAACTGCCTAATTCTGAAAGCTCACTGAACGAGTAAGCTTCAACTTTTGAAGGATCACTACACATTCGCTGCTATCTACATAAACTACTATAACGGGAAATCACTTGATACATTTGATTTTGCACCGCATTACTCCAAGCCCGCATTAAAAAAAGATTTAACTATATGTCTGACTGTAACATTTTTTTTTAAGTACACATAAATAAATTTATGTTTCATTTTTTTCAATAATAATTGTACCGTTAGTGTTAGGTCATTCTTTACGCCTTCTTTTGTAATTTGATAATACGTTACAACTGATAATATTGTGATTGTTTATTTCAATTGTTTTATTCAATCAAAATTCTTTTTGCATTCAAGTTGTGGCAATCATCTGGCACATGAGCCAGAATGACACATATTTATTAAAGTATCAAAGATACTGAACAAATTTCTTACAATCATTTTTACACTAATTACAGTGAATTAATAATTTTCATGCAGGGTATCGTATATTAATTTTGGCCACCGACAGTAATTATAGGCCACCCAAAGAAACATTTATCATCTTTACGCGGCGTTTATTTTGGAACAGTGAATGGTGCAACAATTAAAATATTTTGAAACCGAATGAAAACCTTCACTTTTAGTTTATTTTTGTGGCTGGACTTTACAAATGTCAATAAAAATGTTTTCTGGTACTCTAATAACATTTGTTTCAATCGTCCTATTAAAAGAAACTGTGTATTCTACCAATGTAAAGCTATACTGAATATACTTTCAATGGATTCGGCGGTAACTTTATGGAAGTTTATTTTATACTATAATGAATAATTCAAGATTTACCGTTGACATTAACTCAGCATTTCGTTATCAAAAAAGGTCAGGATAAAGATCTTAGAGGTAAGGAAGTACTGCTCAATCAATTGATTTCACCAACTGCCAGTAAGTATGGCGTTTAAAGGATTGGATTCTGAAGATGTAACGGAAACATCCCAAAAACTTGACGACAGTATAACTATTATAAATATCATGTCATATCAGGGGTGGGCTGGAGGGGGCTCGCAGGGACTCGCTCGAGCCCCTTGTTGAATTTACTGAGGTCGGAGAGCCCCTTGTTAACTTATGAGAGAAAAATATTCTCAAATCATATTGGTTTTTAACTGAAATTTCTAATTTATATATTATCTACGACAGCTTCAGTACACACAATTATACATTTTTAGCTATTTACATTGATAAATTTACGGTAAATTGCATATTGTTACATATTATACGCGTTTTAAGTAAAAATCGATTGCTTATTTAAGTATTGCATATAATACATAGAAGCGATAAGAAAATTCACTCCTTCCTCAGAACACTAAAAATTGCTTCGAGATTAAGCGAGCCCCTTGTTAACGTATTGGCAGCCCATTGCTGTGTAATATAACTATTCAAAATTGTTATAAATATACCTTATGCAGTTTGTCTTCAAATGTATCGTCAATACATGAAGTCTAAATTAAATAAACAATAATAAGATTGTCACAATGTGTCGTCTTCTTTCATTGCAAATGGTTCTAAAGCACTTTTAATTGATTGTAACAAGTGAACCGTTGGTACAATCAATCTTTATCGTAGCTGCAATAATAATGAATCAATGATTCATGAATCTCAACTCAGCGAAACAATAACAATATAACTGTAAAGATTAATAAATTTTCTAATCATCCGCTCAATTTAAAAATTCACTCTTGTCGATTCATGAAAAGTGATTTGTTAAATGTTTAACGATTAGTGATTTATATTACTTTTTTAATTTCCGGTTGTTAATGGCGATATTTGAGAAGACCGTTTATATATTGCAATGCAATTGTTTAAAACATCAATTATGAATGTGAATTTATTATAAAAATAACAAAGATTGGTTGCATTATTATGACTACGTTTAAAGGCTATATATAAATGGCGATATGGATACATTTTCTTATTTAATTGATTAAAATAATGTTGGATATTTATCGGGAAAGTGATTTTCCTTCGAAATTCTAACAATATGTTATTTCTGCTTATATTTTTTCCCATCCATCAACTATCTTAGATCAAATCATCACATAACTGCAATTTCTGTAGATGGTTAAATTTGAAAAATAGTTATCCCTTCATTTTTTCATTCAGCGTTGTAGACTTCCGTGTCGGACCTCACAGGCTCGAGTCCCAGTACGATACAGCATTTTTTCAATCGATTTATCTTTAACCTGTTCGATGGCATGAGTGTTTGTAATGTCTTAAGATGGTCTCCCACTCTTCCGATCCTTCGATTCAACTGGGCGCTACTATTAGTTAATCACAAGTCCTGTCTTATCCTTATCATTATATCTCTACTACTCTCTTGAGGTGTTGAGCGACTAAGTAACAAGCAGTTCTCGTAGAAAAATAACTTGTATAAGATACCTCGACAATGGGAGCGGACACGGATAAAAAATGGATACCATTTACCGAGCCCCTTGTTAAGATATTGGCAGCCCACCGCTGTGTATCTCATCATATGAATGTGAATGAATTAGTGTTCATTAAGTGAAGTGTACTTATCAGGCATGTCAAAGTTAGATAACTATCAAGTTTTATTGATTTTTAATTATTTTATCTTTTTTCCTCAAAATTTAATAAGTCCGGTGATTATCTAATAATAAGACTGCGTTAAATACAAGTTTTATTGTCAAAAAAAATATATAGAAAACGTTAAGAGTACATAATTTTAGAATGACATAGCTTTACCATCTTAATAAATAATTTGAGCGTCAAGATTTTTAATTTGAATCCGCCAGATCCCTCGGTCGTGGTAACAATACTTCACAAAGTCATTTCGGAAATTCACATAACCGAGCGGGAAACTATTCAATTATTTGCAGTGGACACTAAAGCGTAAAATAAAACGCGCACACAATAGGCTATAACTCTGTGTTCATAATAAATGTGCATGACTCCGACCGCGGCCGCTCCACAGACTTTGGTCTTTGCCATTGTAACAATAAATAATGAAAGTACCTTGTAGCAGATAATTTTTAGAACAATATAAATTATGAGAGTTTTTTTTATCGACTTTTGAATGAACTTTGTGAAAATAATTCGCTATTTAGTCAATACTTATCAAATTCCAATCGACCAATCATATGACGCATTTTATTATATTCTAAATTTCCGTATTATGATACTAAGCTCAATTAAAGATGTGCTGGAAGGGGCTTAAATGGAAATTTAACTTATGCCAGCGAACCCCTAGTCAAATTTAAGCAAATCAATATTCTCAGATCAAACAGTACCTGGCAGAAATTGCTGTAAACTTGAAAAAAACCGTATTTGTGTATATTCAAACAATGTTTAAAAAATGCGTTGTTTTATACATTTAATTGTTCAACATAACATTTTTTTAACCATGTCCGCTCCCAATGTGGAGCATATGGACTCCTAATGGAGTTTATCTCAACAGAAGTGTTTCTACGAGAACTGCTTGTTACTCAGTTGCTCAACCTCTCTTTTTTCAAAGAGAGTAGGAATAGAAGGATAGGGCTAGGACAGGATTAGTGGTTAGCTAATCGCTCTCAATACGCCCCATTCATAGGATAGGATGGGTGGGAGGGGGGAATAAAAGTCATCACATACGTCCATGCCTTCGAACAGAAATTCATAAATCGATTGAAAAATCAATTTATTGAACTCCCCGTACTGGGATTCGAACCCGTGACCTCCGTAGCGGTAGCCAACGACCACTTGACCACACAGGCGGCTAAACATTTTAATAAACGATGATTATCTTTTATAATTCACACGTGCACATTTTCCCTCTTTACTCGCTTTACGATTAAGCGAGCTCCTTGTTAACGTATTAGCAGCTCACCACTGCACTCATCTACTAATAGAAATAGCATTCAAACCAATCCATTAATCAATTAGATAAACTGACAAATACAATATGACTACCAATACATCAATCGACAATATATTTTATTCATTTCTCACTACACAACTTCTCAAGCTTTGAAATTGGATTTATGTATGTTTAATAACGAACATTATTTAAAAATATTGTAGCTTTCCCTACAAAGCGATCCGATTTTAATTTTAATGTAATTGTTCATATTTTCCTGAAAGCTTTCAATTTGATAAAGTCAAGTTGTTCTTAGACAGTGAGAATTTTCAACAGCTTACATTTCCAAACGAAACCAGTACTGATAGCGTACTTCATTTTTTGAAAAATGTGCTGTCAATTTGTGTTTTACTTTTATGAATTAGTATAGTTTATTTCTACAAAAAATTGCCTTCTAATACAGTTGTTAAGTATCCATTGATAATTAATCTAAAAGATACTATTTCACTCAACATTAAAACTAATTTATAAAACGTACTACCGTCGTTTTATTACAATGTGGAATATTGATGAAGATTCATTAGTTTTCGTGAGATAAAAATAAGCAAAAAAATTACACCTACGCCTTTATGTAAATATTTTTTTGAATAAAATTTATTATTACTTCTCATATTGTTATTAAGGACTGTCAGTCTGATTTTGCTTACCATAAATAACGAAGTTATTGTCTATGTCACATTGATATGTCGTTTTAAACAATAATATATCATAAAAAGTCGAAATTACTAAAATAAAGCTTGGATTCTTTTTCAATTAGGTAATCAGTATTTTGGCTGGTTTTCATAACGTTTATATAATGTAATTTTTACTGCAAAAATAACGTATAAGAAACATTAATAGAACTTCTTATAAATGTGATGCATGTTTTTTTAAATTCTTTTAGCAAATTTAAGCCTCGCAAATTCGTATGTTTGATAACTGTCAAAAAGTGAGTTTACTAAGCCCATCTGATTTCACGCATGTACATTTTTATTATGGTAGAAATTATTTATACTACACACTTAATTAGAACGAGAACAGACAATGAGGGAGAGAGAGTGAGTACTGTCTTTCACATAGACATATAAAATTTTACGCTAGAATTACTATTTTCACCGTGTATAAACTATCAAACAATTGTTATCCGCTGTGAGCACGAAACTTATAATACTTCGTCGCTTTCCGTTAGTCTTTGATTGATACAGGGGTGGGCTGGAGGGGGCTCGGAGGGGATCGCACGAGCTCCTTGTTAGATTTTACTGAGGCCGGCGAGCCCCTTGTTAACTTATGAAAAAATAATATTCTCAGATCAAATTAGTATATAACTGCATTTTTCTAATTTATATAAATATTATCTACGACAACGTTAGTATACACATTAGTATATTTTCAGCTATTTACATTGATAAGTTTACTGTAAATTGCATATTGTTCCACATTTTACGTGTATTAAGTAACAATCGATTGCTTATTTAAGTATTGCATAGGAGCTATAAAAAATTCACTCCTTCTTCAGAATACTAAAAATTGCTACGAGATTAAGCGAGCCCCTTGTTAACGTATTGGCTGCCTACCGCTGGATTGATATACCTTGGGTAAATATAATAACTTTTATATTCGAGTATATCGATAAATTATTTACGATATTTAACGATGAATCAATCGAAGTAAATGTAGCTTATTCATATTTTGAAGAAAATATTTACCTATAAAAAAACAGCATCAAATATAAGACATCTCTGCATAGTTTTGAAATGCTTACAATTCATGCACACACATAATCATTTTGTTGTATCAAATTTATATTGACTGAAGTTTTAACTGAAGTACTGACATAAATATAGTAATTTGAAATAAAGATTGTATTAATCAATTTTGAATTTACTTTAATAATCAGATATTAACAGAGATCATAATTTGATTGAATTTGATTGACGTATCATAGATCACACATTGTTTTATCGTCGTCTTTTGCGGATACGCGCAAAATATTTGACGCACCAATGTCAAGACTATCGTTCCCAACAGCACGATGACGCGTCACCATCGTCATCAGACAAAGAAACCTTACCTGAATGTCATCAAAACACGTGATACCGTGTTTTGGGACCCGAATTATCCACGCCGCCTCGAAAACGGTGCGCTCAAAATCCATACCATTTGCCCGTCATATTCAGATAAACAATATCATTATGGGATCAAACTACTAGTTTTAATGGCGGTTGATGAGGTTGAAATATAATACAGGTATAACATGTTTCTAGGAATCAAACAATTGGCGAAATATAAACAATAATTATACGTCCATACAGTTTGCCGCTATTATATTGTTATAATGTTTTATTTGCGTGACCCGATTAATGTGTCATGGAAGATATAGATGATTCTTTGTTTAGATTTTCTGTATCATAATAAAAACACTACGTTACCGAAGTTGTTCGTCATTGTTGCTTTTCAATTAGATGTGCACATTTTTATAATAAATCACGCCATGGTCAATGCGTTGATGTCGGTTGATTAATTAGTTCACAGGCTCAAATCCTCAAAATTTTGTAATCGATTTATGGATTTGTGATCGAAGACATTGGTGAATTCAATCACTACCATTCACCCAATCTTATAAAAACCCAAAGAGAAAGCAATAAGCTAATCGCTTGCCAAAGCCCTGTTGTTATAATATAAGGATATTATTTTTACCTCTACACAGGAGTGGGCTGGAGGGGGTCGGAGGGGCTCGCGCGAGCCCCTTGTTAAATTATACTAAGGTCGGCGAGCCCCTTGTTAATTTAAGAGAAAAATATTATTAGATCAAATTTGTATATAACTGCAGTTTCTGATTTATATACTATCTACGACAGCTTCAGTATACATAGTAGTACATTTTTAGGCATTTAGATTGCTAATTTTACGTTAAATTGAATACTATTTACATATTGGAAGTGTGTTAAGTAACAGTCGATTAGTTATTTAAGTATTGCATATAATTGTACATAAGTGATAAAAAAATCACTCCTTCCCCAGAACACCGAGAATTGCTTAAGCGAGCCCCTTGTTAATGTATTGGCAGCCCACCACTGCCTCTACATAAGAGAGAGATTGACCGATAACACGTAAAATCTTACTTTGAGACAAGTTCTATCAGAAATCTTCGGGCTCCAATTGAAAAGCAGAAAGATTTTTCTAAGATAAGGAACGTAGGGTGATAACTGATACCAGAGACCAGTAATTTTATCGACGCTATTTTTTTGCCAAAATCGTAAAATATGCGAATAGAATCGGCAACTATTGCCAAATATATATATGTTTAAGGAAAGTAACTAACTATCTTACAGATATATTACAATAGATTTTCTCTATAATTTAAGACTTCGACTGAAGGTGCTTGCTGGAATTTCAATATGAAATTTGAATCTTTCAAATGATGTATATTCAATACACAAGTGTTGTCACTAACGATCCGGGTTTCGCCTTTCGGCATCTTCAGGCATTCAAGTTTGTCCGTGCACTTGAACGCCTAAAGATGCCGAAAGGCGAAACCTAGGTCATAAGTGACAAAATTTGTGTGAATGTACACAATTTGAACGATTCAAATATAAGATTTTCTCTTTGTTTATTAACACGGCGTTTTTAAATCCATACAACATGTCGTCAAATTCGAATTGTTTTACGAGTTTGGCTGTGCTGCTATTTAATAAATTAAGTGTCCGGTCAAAAATGTGGACGCTTAATAATTATTCAGTAAATAACATTTTGTGATGGATGCTTTGAATGCAGGGTTTTATTTATAACCACAACTCGTTAATCAGTTATTCAATCTTAATATTATACCGAATTCAGACGAATTTTCTATGTGAAAATAAATATAGTGCGTAATAACTAAAAGTTATATTAACTGATTGCCAGTTACACCTACTTATGTAGTTATATAACCATACTTATTCAATTTGAACAGTTACATAATGTTTGGCTTACCGCTGTCTATTGTAAAAATGGCTATTGTCGAATTTATTCACTTTTTAATAATTCTGTACATTTATTTGATAGTTTTAAATGTTTTAAATTGTAAAACCCATTTTTTTTCCATTTATTATTTTCATGACGTTGCATTGTCAAGTATATGATTTAATAACGATTTATTAAAAACCAGTAATTATTTGTACATTGTTTTTTGTCAGAACGACGATGAAATATGGTCAATTTATTATACACAACCCAATCTGTCTGATATGTGTTTGCAATCGTTACTACTTACAGCTAGCCGCAGCATTTTTCTTTATTTGACGCGAGAAAAATTGAAACCACAAAACAAATACCTCGCATTCCATCGGATTATATTATAAATATCAACAATGCAGAAATTCAAAAGATGAGCGACAATAAAACATTAATTTTCAATTCATTTTTAAAAGTAAAGTTCATCTGATTCCTTTTGCAATGTAACTATATATGTAAACGATTTCAACTTGAAAACAGTGATTACCCTTTTTCGTATGTGTATAAGCAGCTGTCGTCTGCTGTGGCTCAGTTAGTTAGAGCTTACTCTACTGATCACACATGTCTGGGTTCAATTCCCGGTAAGATTACAGTGAATTTGAGAACTATTCATTTCAAAGTTGTAATCGAAGACTGGGTGCTTGTGATGTCAATTCATATCATTTTCTTGTTATCCCATCCTTCTGATCCCCAATAACTGGGTGTAACAATAGCGATTAGTCAATCACTAGTCCTGTTCTAGCTTTATCATTCTTTACCTAATATTCACTTTGAAAAAAAAGATGAGGTTGAGCGACTGAGTAACAGATAGTTTTCGTAGAAAAAAACTTCTGTTGAAATACCTTCATTAGGAGGCCATATGCTCCACAATAGGAGCGGACATGGATAAAAATAAAGGTCCTCACTTCTTGCCAAGCTTTTTTTCTAATCCATGTCAGTTCTCAATGTGGAGCATATGGGTAATTGACTTAATCTCATATTAATATAATCAATTGTTTAAGAAAAACCCTTCTAAAGTTCTTTCTACTCACTATATTCACAGGCCAATCTTTTTTCAAACTTGAAAGCTAAATTTAAATACTAATTCGGCATTTTCAGCTTACATATTTTTGATAGAACGTGAATCAAGTTGTACACATTGTGATTATTAATAATACGGTGAAATATATCCTTTTCTATTTCAACACACGATATACTGATTTCTTATATTAAATACTGACGAGATAAATGAAATAGGTTTGAGTTTCAGAGTGTTAAGTTTGTAGCGCCATACTCATCTGACGGCGACTGTGGGAAGCACGCCGAATGAAAATATTTTGACAGATTCTCTTTTTTTTTGTTGCCCACCTGAATAAATTATTTATTAGAAAAGAAATACAGTGTGACAGCGAGCGACACTTGTCTTGCTGCTATTCACGAGGGGCGATGTGTAACCCATTCGAATTATAAATAGGTGTAATCATTGAGTATAAGCCATTGATACAATTTTTGATTTGATATTATTTTTTACGACGCTGTGTTGTACTTTACAACTTATATTATTTAGCCATTGCTAAAACCATTTGATATAAGTTGGAAATGGACGCTGTTTTAAAAAACCTTTGTTCATATTATTAAAATTTTAAGATACCGCTTATTTTATACGACTGTTAATAATAAATACATGGCATTACATCTCTGCGTCAGATATTTAAAAAAATCAAGTGAGACTAATCATTAAAAAAAACATTTAAACCTATTTCACAGGTCTTAATTTTACCATTGGATATTGTTTTCGTCGGTAATTGGGCCTGAAATATTATGATATTAAATTTTATTGTATGTATAATATATTCATATATATAATATATATACTTTTGCAAAGATAAAATATAGTTTAAAAAAATCAATCATTAAACATAATACTTGCCCGAACTCATCCACACACGCTCGGAATATTTCGACATTCAAGGCAATATCGTTGAACAATAAGGCTCTCTTAAAAACAAATTAAAAAGTATTGATTATGATTAAGCTACAAAAAACAAAAGTCTAACCCAGAGATGGGGAACCCGTGGCCTTTTGACCACTCCGGTGCGGCCTTTTTGGCCAATACTGGAAAAACGAGATTTGGAGATATCTGGGAAAAAAGGATAGCGAATTGAAGATTTCAAATTCTTCGGTGAGCTAAAAAAAAAAACGAGGTTTGGAGACATCTGGGGGAAAAGTATAGCGAAATGAGGATTTCAAATTCTTCGGTGAGCTAAAAATAACGAGGTTTGGAGATATTTGGGGGAAAAGTAGGGTAAGGGATTGAATATTAATCAATCCCGTCCTATGTTTACTGCGGCCTTATGTCGAATCAGAAAAATGAATGCGGCCTTTAGAGAAGAAAAGGTTCCCACCTCTGGCCTAACCTGTCGCTTAAAGTTATTATTTCGTAGCTTCTTCAATAACTTTTGTAACATTATTATCGTTTTATTTCACTGCTTTATTTTTTTTTGTATTTTTCTGCTGGGTCAAAGTTGTATATAACAAAAGAGATTCCAAAAACTAAATAGCCATATAATTAAAACAACATTTTAATTCATTCACTAAAATTCATTTGATTTTTCAACCTTTCTCATTAAAGTCACCTGTAAACTGTTAACATACCTGGCATTTTGATCGACGAATGAGATGAGATGAGCATCCTTAATCTAAGTCTCAAGTCGCGGTGCAGTAGCCTGTTAAAAATGCGATTTGACATGTGGATTATGACGTTAAGTCTTGGCGTGAAATCAAACACTAAGTTGTGGGATTGTTATCTCGTTTCCAACTAAAGGGTCATTCTCGGAACATAGTGAATTTTTCACAATCATCGTTATTCGACGATCTTCAAGTACCAACAAATATGCATTGAGATCCATCTCGACGCAGTGGATATGTTTTATTACTAAAAGTGGCATATAATTTAGTTTTTGTAGTGTTATATTATTAAAACCTTTTACTCAGTTTACATCAGCAATATTCAGGATCACTTAACCATCTTTATGATGCTTAAAGTAAATAAATTGGGGTAATAGTCACATATAGTAAATTAAGTTTAATTTTTGATTTTGTATGTTCAATTTTTTTTTTATCTTTCAATGTGTAATATTGACTATTTTTTTAATTTTTTTTATTATGGTGTTTTTTAAGTGCATGGCGAATTGGCGTCAGCTGTAATGCTATGTACTGTCCTTCTCATTTGAAACAATAAACAAATATCGTAATTCTGCCTTTCGGCTTTCTTGTAAAGTTTGCTCATTACTGTTAGTTTACTTAGTCAATTTTAGCCCCTTGCTGTATTTACTCGAATAGTACAATTTAATTACTCATTAATGTATTAAAAATGCTGCGTGTTGCCTTTTGAAAAAAGTATATTTTCCCTCGACGTACATTTTTTGAATTTTTTTTTCTATCGATGGAGCAATATATTTTTTTAAGATTTTACTATTTTTTTTTTTTTTTTTTTGCTTCATATTAGTGAACGTAGGCGGATCGCACAGATCGGCAAATTTTTGAGGCCGAAATTTAAAAAAATAAATACAATATTTTTAGAGAAATTATATTTATACATTAAAAAATTAAGCCACCTGTAGTAAAAACTCTAAGTTCAATGATAAAAATAAGAAAAGTGATTTAAAAAGAAAATTAGTGGAAGTATTGGGAGCGGTAAATTCAAGGACCGTCCCGGATAGCAGGACTCCTTCCTACACCACTGCTAGACCTTATTATAATTCGGTGTTGTTTGGGCATAACTTGATAACTGTAAAATATTGAATTTGCAGAAGAGCAATTCACTCAAATATGTACTAATGCTTTAAATAAGTAATCAAAAACAAAAATATAATTATAACATTTTCGACTATTCCAATTTTTATTGAACTTATATCAGTTTTCAGGAAATGTGCAAAGATTTATTATACAATCTATATTTGAAGGTATGTATGCAATAGTATTTAGAAAATTAGCTATCAGGTTTTTTTTCCAAACAACACTGAATAAAACAATTAATGGTAGACAATAATATAATATTATCGCTGAGTATCGAGTTTCTCGCTTCCCGTGCGTTGATATTTCAGGCATTATTTGGGCGATGTTATGCAAGTGGCATTCACTTTTACAAGAATTTCATGACTTGCAATACAAACTTTTTATTCGCAGCATGTTATTAATACTGGTGTTTTTTCATACCTGATAAATAACCAACCCTGGGCCGGAATGGTTAATTAAAATGCGATTTCGGCGGCCAATGTTTAAACAACATTTTACTTTATATTTTATTAATATTAGAAATATATATCAACATGTTCTACACTATGATGCTGAGTATTGCTAAAAAATAGTGTACATAAATATGATCATAAAATAGCAATAAATTCCCAACATTAATCATGTAGCAAGTATATTTAGAAGCCAAATAAACACTGACAGTACAGTTAAGTGGAAGTGAGTGGAACATATAATATTAACTCAAGCACCATTTCTGTATACGATTAATTCATAGCAATCTAGTCAGCTCGTACTAAATATGCAACATTTATCCAAAATTTATGAGAAATTTTAACATGTGGAAACATTTTTGCAGCACACTGTATGTAATGCTTCCAATCCCAAGTAACCGGTCAATACAGCGGTGGGCTGCCAATACATTAACAAGGGGCTCGCTTAATCTCCAAGCAATTCTCGGTGTTCCGGGGAAGGAGTGATTTTTTAAGAACTCCCATGCAATTATTTTCAATATTTAAATAAGCAATCGATTATTAATTAATACACTTATAATATGTAACAATATACAATTTACCGTAAACTAATCAATGTAAATGGCTAAAAATGTCTACTGAAGCTGTCGTAGATAATATATACGTCGAAAATTGCAGTTATGTACTAGTTTGATCTGAGAATATTGTTTCTCTAAAATTAACAAGGGGCTCGCCAGCCTTAATCAAATTTAACAAAGGGCTTGCGCGAGCCCCTCCGAGACCCCTCTAGCCCACCCCTGGGCCAATTAATTCATGCCGGAATCTCGAGATTTCCTCAATACAAATACCGGGATTTACTGTTAAATGTAAAAAGTAAAAATAAAACAAATTTAATATAAATACTTTTAAATTTACAATGATTATTGATTAAGTTCCTTCCAGTGTGTCTCAGTTAATTGAGCTCAAGACCCAACAAGCTTAGCAAGCATTTTAGATTTTTTCAATTTTAATTTGTGTTCGTTTTTTTTAAATAACCATTTTATTTTACACCATGTGATTTAAAAAATCAAAAATATCAGGTGCCATGGCTGTAAGTTTTAATGCCAGATATTTTTTTATAATATAACTATTAAATCTATTGAAAAAATTGTGAAATCCGGGATCACAAAAAGAGCCCTTGCTGTATTTTTTATGATTTATATCGTAACTCATATTTGCATATAAATCTGTAATAAAAGTTTTTCGGTCCCTGCTCTATAGTAATATAATGTTTTGTATGTGGTATATGAATATATGATAGCTGTTTGTTGCAAATATGCCACGTATAGACTCGTCGGAAATGATTCGAGTCAACACGTTGACTGCCACGTAACAGTTGATGGCGAAGCACCGCTGATCGGCACTCGCGCCAGTGACCTACAGGAATGCGCAGTCACGAAAACCACTGACAGCAATTTGATACTTGATTATTTCCAACAAAAATAAAAAATCAACCTCATATATTGGACACAGTGTGTCTAGTAGATTACTCTTCAAATACAACATCATGTTAATAAAATCACAATATTCCTTTGTACTTTATTTAAAGATCAGGAAAGGTTTTGCTCATGGCGAGTATCATCAAGTGAGCGAAACAAGTCTTGACCTTTTTTATTAAATATAGTGAAAATAAAGTACAAAGGAAAATTGTTTTTTTGTTAATATATTGCCTTTCCACCAAGTATTTGACAGTGAAGACCCTAAAAGTGAACAACATCATATAATTTGTACGAGATCTGCAGTGCAGCATGTTTTATTGTTTGAGATTGTTGCGCTGATATTGCGCACGATGCGCAGGCAGTGTATGTACGTGTGAGAGAAAAAGAGAAGGTTGAAAAAATGATGGCGGTTGTCAATGTCGGCTGGTGAATAATATTACATACAAGTAATTTAATACTGGTGGGAAGTAAAGACCACTTTTAGAGTGTTTTGTAAATTTTATTTCTTATCAGTTGATAATGCTCGCCAAGAGCGAAACCGGTCCTTATCTTGGTAAATAAAAGTTTAAATGTGTACAGAGGAATATTGTGTTTTTCTTAATGTAAGTAAAGACGTTTGATATTCGTATATTTTTAGGGAACAAATTAAATGGTCAGAATTTAAATCAATTTTTGGTCAGAATAAAAATATTATACGGTCAGAATATTTTATAACCATTTTGGTTAGGTTAGGTTAGGTTTTTTTAAATTTCACACTGAACCGATATATTATGACCATTTAATATAAATTCTGACCGTAAAAATACGAGACTATTTTTTATAATAGTTTATAACAGATAAATTACAATTCAAAAAAGTAATATTTGAGTTTTGCTTAAAAAATAATTTAAAATTAATTTAATGCTGATTATTTGTATCAAGCATAGAAATTTCTGTTCGCTTGCTTATATCGATTTCTTTTTGTTTAGTTATAACCAATGTTTCCGCTAAGGTGTGGCCGCACACTTTTTTCCGTTCTTCGCACAAACCGCACATATAAATGTTGTACAATAGAGTTACTGAAAATTTACCGCACACAAAAGTTGATGGTCCGCACACACAGTAGTAAAATTAGAGGGAACGTTGGTTATAACATGGATGAATCAAACCGATCCTGACTTAATTTGTCCTGTAATTTTAAAATTTAATAAATATATAATAGTAAACAAAATGTGTTTGCAATATTTTGTTTCTAAGCGGCTTATGTTCTTTGTATATTTAAATACAATGAAATATTACTTACGTGCACGCCGACGACACTTTAATATGCTTTTATGGTTATAAATGCCAAATAAATAAATGAAATGAAATGCTATCATTAATCAACGAAGTGTATTTCCAATCGCTGATAGTGATTGATGATTTCTGAGTTTAATTCCAAGTGATGTATGCAAGCAATGAACATTTAAAGACCAACCAAGAGCTATCACCTGTCTCTGGCCTTTGTTTTATGATCGTAGACCTGTTAACACCTCATGACAGATTAGTCCGAAGCACTGATCCGAGGAATACCTGAAGTTTTTTACTCCCGTGGGTAAATTTTAGATAAAAATTGTGTTTGACATGGCGCTATGCAGGGCTATGGATGTAACTTGTTCGGACCCGGCTTTGAAACGTATTTTTACAATCTACTAAAAAAATATTTTAATAAATACATATCAACTTTTACTTTATTTAATTGAATTGGAATTCATTTGAAAAAACTTATTTTAAATTTATGAATACTGTCCTTCCTTCTTCAGTATTATAAAAGTGTTAATAATAATATATCAATTACAAATGAACGTTTCTTTTTTTATCACTTTCAGGGTGTTTACTGTCAATACTTGGTGTAAAGGAATTATATTAATAAAAACACAATATTACTTTGTACTTTATTACACTTTATTTAAAAGATCAGGACCGGTTTCGCTCATTGCGAGCATTGTCAACTACTGTTTCTTTTTAAAATAAATAATACATATGGGTTAGTAATCAAACTTATCTAATCAACTGAACTTTTTTGACGTTTTAAGTAGACGGGTATTTATAAATTATTCATTGATTTGGCATTTACTTGGTAGAACTCCATTTTAATAGGGTAAAATATCAAGGTATTTCAGTTCTACGTAAATTTACTCAGCTATATATATAGCTGAGTAAATTTACGTTTAAAGCATAGTTCTGACGATGGCGAAAGCCGAAATAGCTATCAACCTTTAATTTTTTAAAAAACTGTAGAACTGAAATACCTTGATATTTTACCCTATTATTACTTATAAATTGATAAAGCTATTTATTACAAAAACAAGGCCATCACAAAGACTGTATTACATTTTTTTTACATCAAACATTTTTCTTTTTATCTTTATTAAGGTTGTCAGGTCAACACTATTGGTTTCCGTGACGGATCTCGCGGGTGCTAATCCCAGTACGAGCAGTATTTGTACAATCGATTTATAGATTCTGTTATAAATCATTGATGTTTGTGATGTTTAAAATGCCCTCTCGGTTTTCCAATATCAAATAACGGGGTGTTAAGAGAGTCATTAGCAGACCACTAGTCCTCTCCATTGTACCTCCCTATTCTTTTTCTCATTACTCTCTTCGAAAAATAGAGTGATTGATCAAGAAGTTCTTTTAAAAAAATCTGTTGATATCTTTCTTAGGAGTCCATATCTACATTAGGAATATACATAGATTTTAATTTATTTTCAAGGCATGGATATCCATAAGTAATATTTTGTAGACATAGACTAAACAATTAATCCTTGAAATTAAACTTTTGATGATGATAATGTCAACAAAAAAAAAGACTTGAACGGGTTATCGATATTATCATGACACCATGATTTTACCAGTGTCCAAAAATCTAGAGAATTTTGCCACTCAGGCTTCTCGACTTGATGAGTTGTGATCGGGGAGCCACCCGAGCGGAAGGCTGTGAGACGGGACATTGATCAGGGCTCCGTTCCCGGTGGAATATGACAGGATTACGGGTCCATTAGCGCTGGTGTGGAATTCGGATCGGGTTTCTGATGATAAGGAGAAAATAAATCGATTAACTTATGCATCTCTCTTATCTGGAATATTTATTAAATAAACAGGATGCTTAAGGACTTAAGACTGATAAAAAAATCATCTACTGTTTTTAAATTAAATAATTGTTAATCAAGTATGCTTGGTTTTATTTTATCAATATTTTTTTAACACCTACGCAAGTCAATGTGAGATAAAATTTATTATTTGCTAAGAAGTTTTTTTTATTCATTAAGAAACTAATATTGTAAGAAATAATGATATATTGTTTTATATGTAAGAACTGTCAAATATTGTTGATAGTTGTATCGGCATAACATCATCGTTATGACAATACTTGAAAGTTTTTTTGTCAGCTTATTACAAGACATATTTACATTTTTTATCTGCATGTCTGTCTACTCAACACAGGCTCTTTATATATCTGCAAGCGCATCGAGTACATTGATCTAATA
The DNA here is from genome assembly GCA_031772345.1 of Himalopsyche anomala. Classification (NCBI taxonomy): domain Eukaryota; kingdom Metazoa; phylum Arthropoda; class Insecta; order Trichoptera; family Rhyacophilidae; genus Himalopsyche; species Himalopsyche anomala. The sequence continues at coordinate 3,618,258 of CM062830.1, forward strand.
CCATTGACAGGTGGCACTTCCACGCTGTAAATATTACATACATACATGTAATTAAGTTACTTCGCTTCTTACGTTATTATGGGATTTTATAATATAAGTCTAACTATTATTAACTAAATACAATTCTAGTCTGGAAATCATGACCAGGAATTTTAGCTATCATATAGGATAAACGATATTTTAATTAATAAAGTTCAATAATATATTAAAGAAAAAGTTATTTTCAGAAAATAATCTATTTTAATGCTGTCCTGCTAATAAACCAATTAAAAGTTGCTTCAAAAGTAATTTAATCATCAGTTTAATCTAACGCCTCTTTTGAATGCAAATGAATCCTATGCAGATTGCAACAATATCTACGGATCTAAGAATAAATGCACAACCGACTGTTTTTTTGTTGTTTGAGACGAGTATCCAGCAAAACTATGTTTTTTTTAATCATATAAGCCTATTATTAAGTATATTGATTTGGCTATAGAGTAATAAAATTGATATCTCTAAAACAAACAAGAAATATAATATTCGTGGGAAATACAGTGCAAATTATAGATTTACGTTTACGAGTTGTGCGCTGTGAAATAATGACTAATGGATTTTTTCACCGCTTTTTAGATGTCAGCTGCCTACAAAAGTCATATAAAATATAAGTATGGACATTATTCATGGACTATTCTATCAAATATTGCACAGTCGTATACGTACAATAATAAATAATATTTATTTGTCAATATACATATAACCACTTTGTTTTTTTTTAACTCTTTAAGCCTTTCCCCATATATAATATATGAAATTTTCCTGAGTGGCCGGGCTATTTTTGAAGAATTCTATGTTTTCTTTAGGGCAGTGGTGGGCTCGGAGGGACTCGCACGAGCCCCTTGTTAGATTTTAGCACGGCCGGCGAGCCCCTTGTTAAATTAAGAGAAAACAATATTCTCAGATCAAATTAATACACAACTGCAATTTCTGAGTTATATATTATGTATGACAGTTTCAGTATACACAGTAGTACATTTTTGGCCATTTACATTGATTAGTTTATGGTAAACTGCATATTGTTGCATATTATAAGTGTATTAAGCAGCGGTGGGCTGCCAATATCTTAACAAGGGGCTCGGTCAATCGTATTCATTTTTTTTTATTTATCCCTGTCCGCTCCCAATGCCGATCATATGGCCTCTTAATGAAGATATCTCAACCAAAGTTTTTTTCAAAGGATCGGAAGAGTAGGGGGGGATTTTTTAGACATCACAAACACCCATACCTTCGAACATAAAATCGATCGAAAAGATGCTGCTTCGTACTGGGACTCGAACCCATGAGGCCTGGCACGAAAGCCCATAATGCTGAGTGAAAAAAATAAGGGGTAACTAAGTCTTGTTTCATAATAAAAATTTAACCATCCATATAAATTGCAGTTATATGTTGATTTGATCCAAGACGAATGATTTTCTTATCTTAACAAAGGGCTCGCCGGCCGCGCTGAAATTTAACAAGGGGCTCGCGCGAGCCCTCCCGAGCCCCCTCCAGCCCACCCCTGGTATTAAGTAACAATCGATCAATTCATAACCATCAGAAAAATAGAGTGTTACTTTGGAACTGAAACGGATTAATCGCATTTCAATTTATTTATATGAAATTTATATGACGAAAAGTTGCAGTTATGTACTAATTCGATCTTAGAATATTGTTTATCTTAAATTAAGAAGAAGCTCGCCGGTCTTAGGAAAATTTAACAAAGAGCTCGCTAGAGCCCCTTCGAGCCCATTTTAGTCCACCCCAGGTATTGTTATGGTTTAATGCAATTCAAACCAAATTTTACCTTATTTTTAAAGCATTGGTCTAGGTTCGCTTTGAATTAGGTACGTGTTTGTGTGAATATGATATTCAAAATAATGTTTGCAATGTTGATCTATCTCATCCTCAGACGACGCAGTTGAGTATATTCTAACCCAGTGTTTCTCAACCTTTTTGGGAGCGTGGCCCCCATACCATTGTTTTGTCTTCCCATGAAAATTATAATTTAAAAAACCCACCTTTTTTATAGCTCTTCCGAGATTTTCGAATTTAGAATGCCAGTAATTTATTTTATTTAAGGATTTACAAAAAATAGCTGCGCGACGTCCGACATTATGCTCTTCCCTGTATCGTTTTATCAGTACCCGTGGCCCCCCTAAGCTGTGCTGTGGCTCCCCAAAACAAAAATAAATCTCTGTGGCCCCCCTGGGGGGCCACATGGCCCACCGTTGAGAAACCCTGTTCTAACCTATAACACGTCACTCATTTTCCGTTTTTGAGGATAGCAATAAATAAAATATGAAGAAAAGACGAGTTTGCTATATTCGATAGCGCACGCCTCGTATCTCACCTCACCTGTTCTACCAACATTCAAGATCGAAATTAATGACCACGCTTCACTACTGCCACCTACGCGTACCTTTCTCAAGCTCTGAGAGTGAATACATCTAAGCTCATCTGCATATTTAATAATAAAATACAATACACACGTTTATTCATTCTTTTGGATAAAAGTCAAAGTTATTTTATGATCGTTTTATCTGAGCAAACAGGTTGATGGACTCTGTCTTTATTCCCGATATCAAAACTATATAATGTTTTAGTGCAGTAAATAAATTAGATATTTTAATGCAGTGAATACATTCTTTAAATAACAGTGCTGATTCATATATTTTTACACGTTAAAAGAAGTACATTTATATTTAAATAAAAGTTTAAAAAGTAAAGATATTAATAAAAAATAACAGTGTTCTCATATATAGATTTTCAAATTGATAAAATGAATAAAACTATTGTTTAATATGAGTAGTCAGTACGCAAAAAGATGTATCTTAATTATGTGTTAATTATAGTATTGATTACATTATAATTATCGGAATTCACTTGGTAGAACTACATTTTAACGTGTCAAAAATTACTACGTAGTAATTAGTATGTAGTCAGTGGCGTAGCAAGGGGAGCACATTATTGAGGGCGCATTTTCAAAAATAAATACAATATTTTCAAGTGATTGAAAAACCAAACTAGAGGAAATATTGGGGGGCGGCAAATTCAAGAATCGCCCCGGGCGGCAGAACCCCTTCCTACATCACTGTATGTAGTTTTAGAAATGTCAAATCATTACAAATACTATTCGTTTCTGACCTTATTCGTTTGATTGTAAGTATGCACTTTTTTGTAACCTGTAGTTTTATTACGCATATACATATATTTTCTAGCAATATCATAAAAAAAACTATACATATTTGCAAAGCTATTTAAAGTTTACGACCAACTGAATTATAGCCCGGATTCGCCGTGAATTTGGATTTCAATTATATTCTGATCGTATTTTTAAAAATGATGAAACACTCTTTTGCAATTATTCGACGATTATTTATTAGGACCAAGATCGGTTTCCCTCGAATCAGTAGAAAATGCACGTGATGATCAAACTGGTCGTTATCATAATAAATAATTGATTGATTATGTAAATTTAATATTACAAAAATGGTTAATTTTACAATACGCGTTAGCTTAGTGCAGGGTTTCCTATGTTTTGCGGAACACTTGTGAGTAATATCTGAATCTTGAGTAGTCTCAGTGGCGGATTATCCTATAAGCAAATGAAGCGAGCGCTTGGGGCCACGGAATTTTAGGGGCCTCAAAAATAGCTTATATATTATTATAACCCATACAGTTTTTGCTTAGATTTTTTATATATTTTTACTATTTTTTTTGACATTTTTATGTTATCCGAAAAGCAGGGCCTCCAAATTGTATTGCGTCTGGGGCCTCTCATGTACTTATTCCGCCACTGAGTAGTCTATTGGTATTGAGTAAATCTAATAAGAGCGCAGTGTTAAAAATGATATCCTCGTTGACTTATAATTCCTAAAGGAAAAGACGTAGCAGTGTGATAATATTCATTCGTATCATATTATGTATATTTCATGACGACTCGACAGATAAAGGTATTTTGTATTTAAGTAAGTGTGTAATAAATACAACATTGGCGAGTGTAAAAAACAGTACTGTGTTAATATTAAGGTGCCTTCCTATGTATTATACATACATATGAAATAATAAATAAAACGTTCGATTCAACGATGAGTATCGGATTGGGTTGCATTGAGTTGAATACATAGAATCCGATAACAGACAGCACTGAGCCGGTGTCGTCGTGCCGCAGCGTCGATTCTGCAACACGGCTCTCGCCTAAAAAAAGCCCGTCTGGGTATTTGGGCGGCGCCCGCCACAGTCCGCCCCCGCCTCCGCCCCGCAGTCGATCGTTTACGAAGAGTCGCGGCCGAACCCGAACTGGCCGCGATCGGTCAGAGCCTGCGGGCTTTTGCCGACGATCGAAGCTTCCAAAATCATTGTATCGGCTTTTATATTAGGTACCATATTATTTTCGATCCTTTGTAGTGTGCTATCTTTGCATTGCTTACAATATTTTGAGTCCTAGAAAAGAAAAAGTGAATTATTTCAGTACTCCGAGATGGATTTACAAATTTATAAATCTTTTTTCACTATATTTCGGTAAATAAAAAATTAAACACTCATTTCAATAAATTCCACATCTATCACTTTCAGGATCGGTTTCGCTCACCAATTGATATAGGGCTATTAATACAAAACCAAGTAAATACCGCCTGTGTGGTCGAGTGGTCAACATCGTTGGCTACCGCTACGGAGGGCACGGGTTCGAATCCCAGTACGGGCAGTTTTATTAATTGATTTTTCAATCGATTTATGAATTTCTGTTCAAAGGCATGGATGTATGTGATGTCTTGAATTCCCCCTTCCACCCATTCTATCCTATGAACGGGGCGTATCGAGAGCAATTAGCAAACCACTAGTCCTGTCCTAAGCCCTTTCATTCTATTCCTACTCTCTTTGGAAAAAGAGAGGTTGAGCAACTGAGTAACAAGCAGTTCTCGTAGAAAAAATTCTGTTGAGATAAACTCCATTAGGAGTCCATATGTTCCATATTGGAAGCGGATATGGTAAAAAAAAAGTAAAACCAATAAGGGTTTAACAAATAGTTGTTAATGTAAATATGAAAATAAGTTATAAATACCAAATATGAATATGTGACATAAAGTTGAAAATAATTAAAATAAAATTAAGACCTTTAATCGCATTAAAAAATAAAGCAATTGCAAATTTTATCAATGTATATTTTTATTAGATGAAAATTCTCATGATGAGCGAAACCGATTCTGTAATAAATAAATAAATGTAGAATTTGTACAAAAGAGTTTTTTATTTTTTAGTATAATGCACTCAAATATCGACATTAAACACCTACAAAATTATATTTCGGTAAAGTAAAATTATTATCTGTATGATATCATTAGATTGCAGCGGATTTAATTTATTTGAACTAGATATATTAATTTATTTTTTAAATATCTTTCATACTTCACACGTGTACCTTCCCCCTATACTCGCTCTGAGATTAAGCGATCTCTTTGTTAACGAATTGGCTGCCCGCCCCTGCTTAAGATCATAGATATATATAATCTTCACTGTGCACAAATGTTTGGCCACTGATTGAGTTTCTATTAGACTTATCTGTTATAAATCATAACATTAAATATTTATTAATTACCAGTTTCATTAAAAAAGTTGGCCGCGAAAATCGTTTTATTTTGATAACATGTAACCTGAAAAATTCTGCATATGAATTTTGTAATAATTTCGCCATCCTTTCACATAAATAACATGGCTTATTCTTGTATCAAGTAACTATGATTATCCAGCGGTGTACTGCCAATACATTAACAATAAGCTCGCTTAATTTCAAAGCAATTCTCGGTGTTCCGAGGAAGAAGTGATTTTTTTATTATGCATATTCAATTATATGCAATACTTCAATACGCAATCGATTGTGCAATATGCAATTAAACGTAAACTAATCAATGGCTAAAAATGTACTACTGTGTATACTGAAGCTGTCAATATATAATTCATAAATTGCAGTTATGTACTAATTTGATCTAAGAATATTGTTTCATTTTAAATTAACAAGGGGCTTGCAAGCAATGCTTCCTCTAAGACAAGAGGTTATCTTCGCGGAAATTTCAAAGGCTGCGCGGACTGATCAAATATAATTTGAATAACTGTCTTGTAGTGCGCGCGCAGCTTATAGGGATCGTTGCAGTTGCAAGTCTTAGTAAAATTTAGGAAGGGAATCGTGCAAGCCCTTCCGATCCCCCACTAGCCCACCACTGTGATGACCCACCTAAAATTAAAAATATATTGTATTTTTTCGGATTGGTATGTTCAGTTGAACATCACTGAAAATCGAGCTTTAAAAAAAAACAATCTCTTTCGTACAAACGATGTAACAAAGTAGGTAAGTCACTTACCTAAAGCTTCACCAATATGGGTAAGTATGTATGGTAGGTAGTCGTATAAATATATCAAGCTCGCCGCGTTTTTGTGAGCTTTCCCGCGACCGCAAACTACCTTTCGTTGGATAAATAATTGATTTCATTTTATACGAAGTAAATAACGACTTCCTGAACAAGCTGTCGCCATTTTACGGCCGGTTCTCTTTTGCTCTGTTTTTTTTTGCCGTTCAGAACGTAATAATTTACTCCTCGTTATTCAATAAATTGACCATCGGAGGTGTGGACGATAATTTTGTGTCATTAACGAAAAGGAGATAACGCGGTTAATAGTTTAGCCCTTTCTGCACGATTACACATTTAAGAAAACTAACTTATATAATAAAAGGAAACAAATTAAATGGTCAGAATTTAAATCAATTTTTGGTCAGAATAAAAATATTATACGGTCAGAATATTTGCCGCCTGTGTGATCGAGTAGTCAGCGTTGTTGGCTTCGGCTACACGAGGGCACGGGTTCCAATCCTTGTACGGACAGTTTTATAAATTGATTTTTCAATCGATTTATGAATTTCTGTTCAAAGGCATGGATGCATGTGATGTCTTGAATTCCCCCCTCTCAACCATCCTTTCCTATGAACGGGGCGTATTGAGAGCGATTAGCTTACCACTAGTCCTGTCCTAGCTCTATCCTTCTATCCTACTCTATTTGGAAAAAGAGAGGTTGAGCAACTGAGTAACAAGCAGTTCATGTAGAAACACTTCTGTTGAGATAAACTACATTAGGAGTCCGTATGCTCCACTTTGGGAGCGGACATGGTTTAAAAAAAATATATTTTATAACAATTTTGGTTAGTAGGTTAGGTTTTATTTTTAATTTCATTTAAATTAAGACTATTAATTCTGACCGATATATTATTACGATTTAATATAAATTCTGACCAATGTTATTTAAATTCTGACCAGAAAAATACAAGCCATAATAAAATAACTAATATTTTTTAGGAATACGTGATTACTAAGACGTTTCGCAACTGTTGTTAATTTCATTCTCAATTCTTGTAATTGTGCTATCATGGTAATTGAGGTTTTGCACATCTTTTTACAACCAGTGAAATAACAAAAGGTATCGATTTGAATTGTGTATAAACAATATTTATCCATAAAGTTATCAGTCCATCGAAGATATCAATTCAGATATTTTCTCTTGTTTGCTTATTATATATCTGTTAGTTGATAATTAAGTTTGTAATGGGTTTTAAAATATCAAATCATGAACACCAAGGTGGATTAAACACTAGATAAGTCAAAATTGTAATCAAAGTTGGAGGACCTGTTTTTCGGATAGCATAAAAACGTCACAAAATTCCATATGAATTAAAAGTTTATGTTGTAAACTGAATTTGAAATATATAATAATTGAGCCCATTAGAGATGAAATAAGCCAAGTGTTATTTTAGAAAAAAAAGTTATTATTCTACACGTATATGAGAGTATCGTAAAACTGAAGTAACCACAGTTAATACACATTGCAATAGTGGGTGGGAAAGAGTTTTTAGACATCACAAACATTCATGTTTTCGAACAGAAATTGAAAAATGCTGTTCGTATCGGGACTCGAACTCGTGAGATCCTGCACGGAAGCCCACAACGCTAACCAATGTGCCATAGGACCAACGTTCCCTCTAATTTGTCTATTGTGTGTGCGTACCATCAAATTCCGTAAGTAGTAAATTTTCAGCAAAATATAAAATGTGCGTAAATATAAAAATTTGGTGAAACAATCTTTTTTTGTGCAGCCTTGTGCCGCGATGGAAAAATGTGTGCGGACACATTTTGGGAGGTGTGCACGCGCACACGCGCACACCTTAGCGGGAACATTGCATAGGATCCGATTTAAACAGAGTAACCGTATTTAATAATAAAATTGAAACTATTCTATAAAAGAAAATCTGAAAACTTTATTACGCTGTCAAAATTATTTTTTTGCAGAATCAAATATAATATGTCTATCGAATTAAGGGTCAATTAGTCATCGACGTCAGAAGGGTTATAAACTCCGATTGACGAAGATAAGTGTGGTGTGTTTACGGTGTTTTGGTGTTTGGACGTTGCAAGACGGCAGATGAAAGGAGCGATTGGGTGTGCGGTGTCGGCGGGCGATGGGCGGCCCCCGAAACACAAAAGGTGCCATTTTTCGTGAGCAAACTACAAATCGTGAAATCAAATCAGGGGTAATTAAGACGCGGCCGGACTTTTAATCAGTGGGCCACTTAAGTGTAAAATATACCTTTTGCACATTCACTCAGAAGACAAGTGCCTTACGAATCGTTCTTGAGTTTTATTAAGCCATGCCCTTTCTCAATGTGAAACATGCCAAAACTTGATTCTAATTAGATTGATGTATTGAGGTCAAAAAATGTATTTCAGAACTCATTTTTTTAGTTAATTAGCGTTAACAGCTAACAACCAATTTTTATAATTGTTACTAAATAATATAGCATTATAACTCCACCACTAACACGACGACGGCGTCTAAAAAGAGTTGGTGAAGAATGGCTAACAACCAGTTCACGTAAAATATTTCATGTTGTGCCACAAAAACACCGTATTTAAACGTGGGCATTATTTTTTTTAATTCAAATGGTTTTTTTAAATGGATATAAGCAGTGGTGTAGTGGTCAATAAATAGGTACCAGGTCGATCATTGATTTCTTCCCTATTTTTTTTTTTTAATAATTAAAGCAATAAAAAAACGTGCACTTAAAATGAGAAAGAAACATCCTTGAAAGAGGGGTTGTATTTCTTCACGTTACATGTGTACATTTATTTTTTTATTTTTGTAAAATCCGTCGGGTAGATCAATTTTAATAGAATGCTTTTAAATTTTATCAACAGTTTTTTGAATATATAATATGTATGTACTTGAACGTCAAAACGTTGAAGTCAAAACGGTCATTTTCAAGTGCCAGGTCACCGACCTGGCTGGCCCGACCTGACCCCACTACACCACTGGATATAAGTGTTTCCTACTTAATTACATACCATTGATTACATTGGCATTTACTTGGTATAGTTCAAAGTTATTTCAGTGTTACACCCTCGTCTCAATTATATAGTTCAGAACAGAACATAGTTCTGAAGAGACCATAAATCAGACATTTAGACCAGGGTAGTTTAGTTGGAGAATATAAATTAAAAAATATTAGAAAAATATTAGTGTTTTCATCATTGGTGGAATTGGTGGATTGGTGGAATGTTAGTATACGGATATGTAAGTTAAAAGGGAATGATTGAAATAATCAATTCGGTGTCAAAGTCGTTTTATTTTTCTCGACTCCACAGAAAGTAACTATCAACAATATATAAGAGTAATAAATCTCGAATTGAAATACATTGATATTTTTTTGATCTTGTTAAGTATATATGATTTCATTTATGTATGTATCTCTACATTACTAAATAGTTAACGATATCTTTCAGCTGCTTGCTATATATAAAATATAATTTTCATGCCGTCTTTTATAAAATTAAGTTTGTTTTATCTCTTGTATGCGATCATTTTCCATGAATCGTTCCCATTACAGATGTTTAGACCTTTGTTATAGTCAACACAACACGAATTTTAGGCTGTTTTGATGTTATAAGGCAGTGGCGTGACACGGGCTTAAGTTGTGTTAATAGTAAAATTAATTAAATTATTACACAATAAAATATTATTCAGCTTTTATAAAAAACATTACATTTTTAAATTAAATATATTTACGTCCATTCAAAATGTTGGCTAACATATTTAAAAAAAATTAGTGTTGATTTGTCTTATCTTGTAATACACATATATTTTTCTGCAGTATTCAGCTTAGTACATGAAGAATAAAAATATGTTTTTTAAGTCTTCAAAATTAATTTGAATTGTACTTACATTGTACTGCCATGCAACGGTCAATATCTTTGGCTTCCGTGACGGATAAACAGTATTTCTTCGATTGATATCTTGGTTGATACATGGTTGTTAACGATGTCTAAATATTCTCTCCCACCCTTCCAACACTTAAAAAAGGAAGCGTAACGAGAGCGATTAATTTACCACTTATCCTGTCCTAGCCCTATTATTCTATGCATATTACTTTCTTTGAAAAGAGAGGTCAAGCAACCGAGTAACAAACAGTTTTCGTTGAGATATCTCCATTAGCAGACTATATTTATAACATTGAAAACTGACATGGATTAAATATATACCAATGGTGAAAAAATTAGCTTCTTCGTCTACTCTTTTATTCAACATTTAATAACAACAGACTTTGATTAAATGAGTTGGAAAAAAATCTCATTGTAATTTTAAAAAAGCCGCAATCAGATGTTTTATACAGGTTATAAGATAAAAACACTTTCTAAGCATGTAAATCACTAGGTTTCGTGGTCGTGTATTCGAATTATAACCCACATAGTTTTTTTTTGTCTCTAGTGAACATAATAATAAATAAAATCGTTCGTTATCATCATTAATTAGTATTAGGAACATTAGTCGGAATTATGTTAAATGAAATACTGCAAAAAAATATAATTTATTTATAAATAATTATTAAATCGGTAATTCAGATTTTTAAAATTTATAATATGATATCTGTAATTATTTTTAACTATGCTTAACACAGGAGGCAGAGCTTACTAAAATGTGTATGAGAGTAATAAATATATGTACTTATTTAAATATACAAATACGATTCACCAGGTACATGCGAATACAAAGACAATTATTTGACATACTTGCCCCTTACGTGAACGGAAAATTTTCTTGCATGGACTTGCATTACTTCTCGTAACGACCGCCCCTGCGTTCTAGATACCCCCTCACTTGCCCACCTCCCGCCCTGGTAAAACAAGCATCGGGCCCCAAAGTGCCGCCCGAAGAATGGACGTGAAATATTGCGGGATATTAACATTTATTTGAACATAGAGTCGTTTTTTTTCCTCTTCGGTTTACGTATCCATTGTGGTGTGCGTGCGACCGCTGTTTGTTGTGTTGAAAAGGTGAAAGAGAACCGAAAAGTCAAATATTCCATTAATAATGCTATTCTCTGTTCTTTATTTTTTTTTAGTAGAGTGTTTTTTTCTCGAAGTTACATTAAATGGAACTATAAATCCGCGTCCGCGTTACATATACGGTCCGATTTTAATGTTCATATACGCTTTTTAAATTAAATTATTATACTGATACATGATTCCATAAACATATCATATAAATAATAAGAATAAAAAAAATATACAAACTTGTTTTTATAAAAAAATAAAGAAGTTTCATTCACATTAATGCTTCCCATAACACGAATTCTCATAACGCGAATGTCAAAAATATTTACGGCGATGTTTCTTAGGACGCAAACGTCTTCAAGCTTAGTTGCTATGCTTAGAGGTGGCGCGGTTAGCCAGTCGTTATTAGTCACGTTCCTTGTTTCCCATAACGCGTATTCTCATAACGATTAACTTAACTTCGCGTTATGTGAGTATTTACTGTGATACATTATTTATTCAATAAAAGAATATATTATAACATAGACATTAAAACGCTATAAAATATTATTTTTATTGAAAAGTCTTCAATTATAAATATACTATGGTATTAATATTTTAAGATTACTCGGAATATTAAAATAAAAATATTTCAATGTAAGCCTACAGAACTTTTTTTTTTTTTTTTAGTCTAGAATGTTGACCATCACTTTCAAAAAGGACTCGGCGCCGCCAAAAAAAATCATGAATTTTTCACTTTGTCTACCCATTCTTGTTTGACACAAAATCCACAACAGCCTCTCCCTTTACTTTGTCATTGACCACAAATCTTATTGCATCGCTTAAATCAATTTTGAAACCTTTTAATATTAAGATTAACATTTGTTATGCCTCACAATAGGTGAATATTCATATATATAATAATGTACATATTCGTAAACTCAACTATGCATTTACATATATGTCCATAACTTTGAAATCACAATAACCCCGTAGCTAGTTTTCTTAACACTTTGCACTCTCACAAATTTAATGAGTATACATAACAATTTCCAATTCAACACGTAATTTTCTTTGCGAGTTGTGAAATAGGGAAGATATAATTAAAATCTATATTCCAGGCTAATCCGGGTAAGAGTAAGTATAACAAAGCTAGTCAATAACACATCGCTTTATATTGATAATTATCTTATAGAATCGATACAAATAAATAATGTTTCTTAACCTCCTCTACCTCGCAAAATACTTGAAACAATTGACTAAAAAAATAATTCTGCTATCTTTATGGCAGCCCTATCTAAAAAAATGATTTCTTATTATGATAATTAACTTGGTAATAGTTTTGTATTGCATCTTTTTTTGTAAAATATGGTTTAAAAATCATTTAGACATCAACGGCTGGTCAAGCGTGAAACCTACAATGAACTTTTTCATACTGATTTTATTTGTTTATTGTCGCTTAGAATAAAAGTTAATTTAATTATTTTTTAAATATAAATAAGTATTATCTTTTACATACCGATATACTTAAAAAAATAAATTAAATACCATGTTTATCTTTCATCAAACATGTTTTAACTTGCACATGAAATATCAATATGAATGATATTTAGAAATATAATGTTCATTTACACTGACATTAAAATCGTAGAATACGTATTTTTCTCAGAATATTCGATTTATCGTGACTATTTTTTATATTTATAAAAATGTCTAAAATATGAAAATGCCTAGCTCCATCAGAATTATAAAATACAGTTCGATCGTATGAAATTCCTCTTATATAGGTAATATTTTAAGTATGTAATCAGTAAAAATTGCCTTGGATAGTACCATGACTTACTTATAGAAAGACTTTTTGTATCGATGAGAATTTCAACTACTCTTCCAGGTAAGTGGCTACTTACACGCTTGGTTTAATACATAAATTAATCTGTTTTCCGTAAAGTGAAGGCTTTCGGCGCTACGACCAATTCATAAGCTTGTGCGCGCCTCGTTACCCCTGTAAGAAAAGCAATTTCAAACTTAAAATCTTCTAATACAATTTTTACGCTCAAGTGATTGAGCTCAGTTACTGTACGTGTTATATGATATAATATGTTCCTTGCCCTAGAATCTATGGACAAGTTTCCCAATCGGTGCATTATTTGTATTTAAAAATGTATTTATATATCACGCGTATTTTTAATTAAAAAAATATATATAATGTCTTTCTTCCAAGCATTGACATTTACCAAAAATCATTCTGTTTGATCCTTTTCTCTAATTTAATTAAATTTGTTGTATTTTTCTAGATTGATTGTTCTTGTGTGGAATAAATATTTACTGCGAAAAAAAATCTTCTGAATACAACGTCAGCATGGATTATTTTTAATTCTTTTTAACGAAATAAAATAAAAATTCACAATAATTATGGATTATTTATTAATCAAAAATATGTGGGCTTTATTTTAAACGAAAATAAACACTATGTTCTTATTTCGTGTCGATTATTAACAAATTAAAAGAACACAATGTTTGTCAGTTTATTTCTGTTTAAGTACCCAATTTACATCAATTGCTGTAAGAATTTAAATAATATTTATTATAAAACTTTGGGGAAAGATTGCTTTGTAAAAGTATCTCTCAAAGTTACGCGATAAAGCTCAAACACCGTTCTTGCATATCCAGTGAGCTTTGAAGAGCTTTTCCTTTTCATAGAACACTGTCACAACAATAGATGTCTATAATTGGATGTGCGATTTGCCAATTTGTTTGTTATAACAAAAAAAAAATGGTTTTGCTGTAGGTCGTATCGCTCTATTCAAGGATGTTTTGTTGTTGACTAAAGTATTATTTGATATTTCATTTTTATAAGTACATATATGTAAATGATGTTATGGTTATGCATTAAGGGAAAAGAAAAAAAAGAATTTATTATATCTGTCATAATATATTCTTAGTTAATCAAAACATTAAATAGAAACACTGAGAGTTTTTCTTAAATACCAACATAAAAAATATCTTCAAGTAAACTTTAATATTATAAGAGTAATTAGATTAAAGAGGGAATTTAGACCCCTTGCTGGTGTAATATTGAATTTTTATAAACGTGTTTTCCGACAGCTGATTGTGACTGTGTTCAAAATTACTCTGAATTCATTAGCATGTCATACTCTTTTAAATTTCTTGAGAAAGAGAGTTATTTTTTTTATGAATTATTAATATGTTATATAACTATTATACGTATTATATACAATCTGTGTTTGGTATAATAATATATTTACGAACGTACATATTGTATTGACGATGATCTGCTCATGTGGTTGGTTGTTTTCGCTAACATATACACCGTGCAAAGCTAAATCGACCGTTGTCGGTCCATATAAACCAATTCAGGAGTATGTGATATAGAGCAGTGTTCTTCAATGCATGCGGCTGTATATTTGCTACGGCCCTGATCATTGCACGTCATTTATGCAGTTACCGTGTAATATGCAGTTAAGAAACACAATTTTACGATATGAAATAACTAAGTATGGTAACGATAATATGGTAGCAATTTTACTCTTGAGGACAAACGAGATGATTGAATATCAGCTTTACTTGTTGTATATTGACACTTCAAACAAATACACGCTTATTATTTAAAGAAATAAATAATTAAAAAACAGACTGTAAGTTCAGAAAAAAACTAATGTGTGCTTATAAAGATATAAATTTTTGAGTGAGCATTATATGTTTATAAGCAATGTACGAGTTATTTTCAATTTATTCAAAAAATTTTTTTTGAAAAAGACAGCCACACATTATCAACTTGACTTTTGAGGCGACAATATATTACAAATAGCTGTGTCCCAGATAAGTTTTTGAAATGTCTAAATTTGATATTAATATTGCTGGAATCAAGCGCTTCCTTCCAAGTTACATAGAGAAATATGTCATATAAAAGTCTATTTTTTCCCCCTTTAAACGCGTCACTAACCGACTGAAATTAAATTGCCGCTTTGTATCAAAAATATTGCACGTAAAAAATATGCAAACTTAATACACCTTTTAATGACAAAATGGTGATATTTATTGAAATATATTGACAGAATGATAGATGCATTTTCCCTTTAAATAAATTATCAAACAAAAGAGCGCCGGAAACCATTTTGGAATTCGTTCGGTATTCAATTTTTTAGTGTTAATTGTTTGCCCGGGTCGTATATCACAGGTGCCACAAAACCAGACGCAGTGTTAACCTTGCTACAATTTTTGTTTTGTTTATTCGTGGGAGACGAATGGCTCTGAAAGAAGTTATGCCATTTTAACGTTTCATCGAAAAAACAAATGGCAATACCGTGAACAAAGATCCAAGATGGCCGCCGAGAAAATCGTTTGTTTGACGTTTCGTTTTGTTGTATTGATTTGAAACAATGGCCCCCACTCGAGAGCGGCGGTGTGATATTACCGGGGGAAATTTTCTCACGGTTTTGAGGATGTCGTATATATTATAAATATGTAGCGCCTTGAATGATTCCGAGAGATTTCTCTTTCTGGAGAAGTAGTGTTATTATTACGAGTTTAAAGTAAATGTGTAAATAGAAACAATTGGTGGTTGCACAATACACCTTTTATGTATTGTTTATGAGATAATATTTCAAGGGAGACAATACATTATGTTCTTTTGTGATTGTAGCTTTTAAGTGTTTTTGATACACAGTATAATTTATAAAAGCAATATTTCAGTTAAAAAAACTTAGATTGTCTTATATAAGAAAGAACCTTTAAAAAACGCTTAAATAAGTGAGGTTTATTGATTATTAATTTGTACACGATAAATTGTATATTTCTTTTGTGAATGCTTAAGTAAGCCCTAAATAAATACTCACAAAAATTTTGACACTTGTTTAGGCTTCTTTAAAAAGCATCATCAGACAGGATCCTTCAAGTTTTACGAATAAACTATTTTTTTTTCTAATTTTTTGCTTATAAATGAAGGCCTGAGTTTTTTTCCTTTTCTATTGGATAGAGGGGGAGAAGTCATGTTATAAAGATTCCGCTAAATAAGTAAGAGTAGTTATTAACGAGTGATTGTCGTAGCGTTAAACACGGTCTTTTGGTCACTCTTGAAATCCAATTATGTTCGATCTCATACTCAAATATCAAAAACTATGATCAATAATGAAATTAATATGCATATTAACGAAAGAAGAAAGATACATATTTAAGAGTTTCAAGTCAAAACGATTTTTATCTTTGATATAAATAAAGTTGCAATTAATTTTAGACTATGACGCGAGTCCAAACTTATAGTTTTAGTGATCGGTAAAGACAATCTATAGAAGAAATAAACATAACTTTTTTAATAATGAAAAAAATACAATATATACTTTTTTTTATTAGGCCTATATTATTTATTTAAAAAATTGAATAAAAAAGTTTTTTATAATTTAATTTTGTATCAAAAAATAACTTCTACAAAGTGACCGAAAAAATATTCTTACAAAAAAATGAAAACTCTACACTGAAAAAATAACCATGTCTTCTTAAATCAAATATTTAAAAATATATAAAGTGCATTTTTGGGAATGGATGACTTGAATGGTATTAATGATTTAGTCTTATATTTTAAAAGTTAATTATCAGTAGTTTCAGCACCAAGACAAACTATGGATTTAAAATTTTGGTCTTCTCTACTCTTTTTAGCTTACAATGAAAAGCCATATAGTAAAATATTTCAGCAATGATAACATTAACTCTCCAAAGATTAAAAAGTAGACATGCTTTCTATCTTAGTAACAAGTGCAGATATATAATAATAATATTATCATAGTCAGTTTTTCATTCAACAATCTAGTGTGTTAAAATAGCAAAATATAATCTTAGATAAACACAAAAAAATTGTTAACTCTTCTGGGAATATTTCGCCGTAGAAACTTCCTCTAAAATATTTAACACAATATCCATATCTTGACGTGTCGTACTAGGCACATCGAATCAATCGGTCGCAGCAGCTCAATGCAGTCGTTGCATTAACAATAACGATGCACTTTGAATGCCTTCATACTTCATAATATAAAATAAAGCATTTTTGTGCATAAATATGTGAATTCATTTTGCAATGGAGCCAATCGATTGATATAGTATTACTTTTTTACAAAACTTATCAGAACCGCACTGAATTTAAATTTTCTTCGCTTTATTTTTCAAAAGGTATACAAGCGATTTGAATGTATAATATAACTTGTATGAATAAAATTATTAATTCAATGCAATTATACAGCACCAAAACTGAGTATAAAAATTGTATGCAGCATATAAAAGTTGATTATCTTCAATAAATCTATAAATTACACACCTATGACTAGATCTGTTTTGTTGATCACAATAATACTCAGTGAAGAACTCTATAAGCGAATGAGTCATCAAAAATAGCTTATATTATACAATCCATATACTTTTTGTTATTATTTTTATTAAATGAATTATTTTACATGAATTTTTTTGACGTTTTTATGTTATCCGAAAAAAAGGCATCCAAATTTGATTGCACCTGGGACCTCTCATGCGCTGAATCCTCCACTGATAACACTGTATACGTTATAAGCAATACGAATAATGGATGAGTGTTATTGAGTGTTATGAGTGTAATAATAGATCATTATGATTAAAACTAATTTTTCTAAAGTAATAAAAGAGATACCGCATTTTTAGACAATTTTTAGGGCACGATAAATCTAAATGAAATAATTGAAAAATAAAAAGGGTCTTCCGGGCCTGTTTCCGCGTTACCTGTGTATACACAAATAACAATGTCATAATGAAAAGTTACAGGATTGTACTGCCTTTCGATAACAAAGCACTGCGAGCCCAAGAATTGGCTTTTCGCTATTGCAAAAGGGCCTAAATGACAATTGAAAAGTGCATTCACACTTTCTTTTCAATCTGTAAACAAGCGATGCATAATGGCACTGTTTACATGGTTTTGACTTCGATGACTCTTACCGATTCGATTCGCCAGCTGTATGGAACCTTTTTGAATCTTATTAATAGTATTGATTGATATTAGTTCTATAATTATCAGGGCGTAGAGTCGAGGAATTTGTCCGGAATCTTACGAATTAGTCTTTATGATTGAATAAAAGTTGCCACTGCATGTCATGCTGATTTAAGATGATCTAATGGTATACATAAACATATATAAGTTAAAATAAAATACACAATTGAAAAATTTCTTTTTACTCGATCCCACAGCCTTGATAATTACTATTCATGATAAATACTATATACTTGATAGCTATTTTGTCTTTACGCCTTCGTCTGAACTGTCTTTTTTAACTGACATTAACTTAGCTATGTATAATGACTGGCTATGTATAATGTTTTCTAATCTATTTTAACATATTAACTTATATTAAAAAATACAGTATAAAATTTAATAAATTAACTTAAGGTTTTTTTTATTTCTGGGAAAAACATAAAATTAATTTATTATATTTAATACTGTATTTTTTCAAATAAGTTAGGATATTAGAATATATAAGTAGGTGTATTGTGTATTGTGTATCTCTCTTTTACTTGGTAGAGTTGACAATTTGAAATATTTGTTCATGCAGTATTAATCAGCGGTGGGCTGCCAATATCCTAACAAGGGGCTCGGTAAATGTTATTCATTTTTTTTATCCATGTCCACTCCCAATTTTGAGCATATGACCTCCTAATGAAGGTATCTCAACAAAAGTTATTTTTCTACGAGAACTGCTTGTTATTTAGTCGCTTAACCTCTCTTCTCCAAAGAGGTAGTTGGAATAAAATGATAAGGATAAGACAGAACTAGTGATTAATTAATAGTAGCGCCCAGTTGAATTGAAGGATCGGAAGAGTGGAAGGCAATATTAATACATCACAAACACCCATGCCTTCGAAAAGAAAATAAATAAATCGATCGAAAAAATGCTGTTTCGCACTAGGAGTCGAGCCCGTGAGGTCCGACACGGAAGCCCACAACGCTGCATGAAAATAAATATGAAGGGACAACTATTTTTCAAATTTAACCATCTACAGAAATTGCAGTTATGTGATGATTTGATGCAAGACGAATGATTTTCTTATCTTAACAAGGGGCTCGCCGGCCGCGTCTAAATTTAACAAGGGGATCGCGCGAGCCCCCCCGAGCCCCCTCCAGCCCATCCCTGGTATTAATCTAAGTTATAATAAGCAAAGTCATCATAGGATTCTAAATTTTAAAAAAAACATTTGTCTACGTATTACATTTGCTATTTTGTAATACGTATTTTTTTTTCTTTTACAAAAACATCCCATTTTATAAAATAAACTTTTTGCATCCTCAAAAGTTTTAATTTCATTTTAATCCGGTTGTCTAAAACTTAACAATGACGTATTCGTTACTTTCAATATTTACTTCGCATTCAATTATATATTGTATTGACACTTGATTTATTTACAAAATATTTACCCTGTCGCTTTGGAATACCCGATTCGTTACGTTAGTATTGTGCATGGTTTCCGTTAGTCGTTACCAAACACCCTTGTCTTCCGCCCCACGGGGAGTCCCAGATTAGAAACGGTATTGCAAAAATTAGATTCATTATTTGAACATGTTAGTTGGACATACTGTTCAATAGCTATTGTTTAGTCAGTTATTATATCAATTCAAACTATAACAAAAAAAACTTTAAAATATATTATTTTTTGGTATACCTACATATGTATGTATACAAATAATTATATTTTAAGTGTTATAATGGGTGGGTATAATGCTATCACCCGGTGCCTTCAGGAATCATTCAGGTAATAATCAAATTAAATTTTAAATATGATCATACATAGGCGTGCCAAATTGTCTACCTGTAGGGTTGCATCTTGAATTATATGTGGGGCGAATAATTTGCGGCACGCGTACTTGCTCCATGTATCATTATGGTAAGAAGAGAGATATCTTTTTGCTCAAAATATATGTATTTATGAATTTTCACATTTAGTCACACATACATACAATACAAATGTATAATATTCGTTAACAATGTATATGGTATTTTCTAAACGATCAATATAGTATTACTTAACAATAACTATTCTATAATATTATCATTTTTGACAACCCTTAACTGGCATGAGTGTTATCCGAAAGTTAATTGTAACAGAACGTTTTTTTGCCAAATTTTACTGCAGTAAATTTCTTTTCATTGACTTGTATGCTTGCTAATTTTTATTTCAAAGACCGAAAGTTGGTCGTATCGCAGAGATAATTTGAAGTAAAATATCTCTTGGAAACATTCCCACCAATTATGTCAAAAGTAGTAATTTAAAAATTAAAAATAATTATTTGTTGTATAAAGTGCACTTAACTCTATATAAAATGGTTCGGCATCCACGCATCCTGCACCTATGCGACCAATAACCATTGTAGTTAAAGATTTAATGCCTGTATGCTTGGCAGTGAATGGTTTCCTTATGGTCTCACACTGCCAGCACTAAAATTGAAGCATCCTATAGGAAAACGCAGACAGGAATGCGATCCTTGATTCGATTTTGGGGAAGATTTAATTGATTTTCGGAATCATATTAGGAGAAAAGAATGATTGTGATAGTCGATCGGTAGACGGGGTGGCTTATTTTTATTGTCTGTATAATGATAGTTTTTTTTTTTATTAAGGAAGAGTAGTGACTAGTTTTAAAACTATGCGTGATATATAGAATAATATTTTACGGTTGAATCATTTCACATTAGTCATGTAAAAATTCCAAGTTTTCTAACGCTTTAAAAAGAATCATCAAAATTCTAGATCAAAGTTCTGTAAATAGTTATATAAAGGAATGAATCACCATGATTGCTTTATTGTATCACGACTTGTTTCACTCAATCATTTTTTTATGGTTATGTAGATTTCATATAAGTCTGACTCTTGTAGTTAGTAATGAGCAGGGGTGAGAGCTGGAGGGGGATCGAAAGGACTTGCGCGAGCTCCTTGTTAAATTCTACTAAGGCTGGCGAGTCTCTTGTTAATTTAAGAGAAAACAATATAAGAACTTAAATGCAATTTTTGACTTATATATTTTCTACAACAGCTCCAGAATACACAATATTACATTTTTACATT
This sequence comes from Himalopsyche anomala, assembly GCA_031772345.1. NCBI lineage: Eukaryota > Metazoa > Arthropoda > Insecta > Trichoptera > Rhyacophilidae > Himalopsyche > Himalopsyche anomala. The sequence continues at coordinate 3,639,712 of CM062830.1, forward strand.
TTACATTTATAAGTTTACGTTAAATTGCATATTGTTACATATTATAAGAGTAACAAGTAAAAATAGAATGCTTATTTAAGTACATATTGCATATAATTGCATGGGAGTGTTACAAAATTTCACTCCTTCCCCGGAACACTGAGAATTGCTTTGAGATTAAGCAAGCCCCTTGTTAACGTATTGTCAGCCCATCCTGTTAAGAGTATTTGGTACACCAATCTTATTTAATATCCTGTTTCTCTGCAAAAAAAAAATACAGATTAGGCAATTGATTTGAAGACGCATAATCGTAACATATCTTGTGAGATCCAGTCAAAATTAATCTGTTGAAAACGCATTATAACATTATACAATTGCTTTACTTATCTATGTTTATTTTATGTTTCAGCGATGCAAAGAGAAATTGGATACTCTTGCCATATCAGTGATGAACCAATGGCCAGGAATACGTCTCCGGGTGACGGAAGGCTGGGAAGAAGAAGGCCATCTAGCTCCGGACTCTTTGCACTACGAGGGTCGAGCTGTCGACGTCACCACGTCCGACAGAGATCGCTCCAAGTACGGAATGCTAGCTAGGCTGGCCGTGGAAGCTGGATTCGACTGGGTGTACTATGAGGCGAGAGCGCATATACATTGCAGCGTCAAATCAGGTAAGATTTAATTGATTGCTGGACCGATTGGCCACAAATTTGTTATGTCAGAATATTTTGTAATCAAACCCTTACTATAAAAAATTCGTATATTTTTATTTTTCTCGTAAATATTTATTTTTAATATTTAAATGAACACGCTCGATTGATTTTATTCGATATCTAAAATTAAATTAATCGTGAATTTCGAAAACATTACGAGTCACACTTTTATAATTGTTCAGGAGAGTGAAAAATATATGTCTCCTGTAAAATTTATAACTAGGTCGGTCATTGATTTCTTCCCTATTTATTTATTTTTGTTTTTTTTATATCCGTCCGAAGGTAAAAAACCACAAGTTTTAACAATTAAATCAATTTTGAATATATGTATGTACTTGAAAATTAAGTTACAAGTAAAAAAGGTGGCAGGGCGCCTTTTTCATTTTCAGGTGCCAGGTCGCCAACCTGGCCCCACTATACCACTGCATGGAACGTTTTCGTATTATATTTGTAGGTGTTCTGAATATGATTGCATACTTAATTCATTTTTGTAAAAAACGTTTTTGAAATACCTGATTCAGATTTAATATTTACTCGCAAAAAAAAATATATTTGTGCTAGATATAAAAAAACAAAAATTGGTCTATAACAATTTGCCGATTTTAAATTGAACATATAAATCACTTGTCTAGTCTATGCTCTAATATTAAATGGCGTAGACAAAAAGTGTTGTGAAAAATCTAGCATTTATAAGGTCATTTAAATTGGAAGATAAAGGTTACAATAATCTCTTAAACCATTAGTCACGCAATAGAACCTCTCACCGGATCGACGACCTCTACTTTCCCATACAAGATTCCGTTTTGGTAATCTTTAATCTTAGTATCTTTCAAAGTTAACCCTTTTTACCTGTGCCAAGGAGGTTATTGAGCGTGACCGGAAGTTATTTTAAATATCGGGTGACATTGTCATACAACTGTTGAAATTTTCGCTTCACTTGTCAGCGATATTATGAGAAACACTTTTACGAGAAATCAAGAGTTTTAACTAAGTTGGTTGGGTATTATTTTTTACTACGTTCTCACTTAACGTAAACCGTTTATACTTAATCTATAATCACAATTGAAAATATTTAGTAAGAGCTTGTTGTCAATCATTCTTTTACTGATGAATTTACAAAATGATTATTTTTTAACTGTTCGTTTATATTTTTAGAATTATTCCTATATTCATTGGGTTTCGCTCAGTTAGGAGGATGTAAATGCATCAAAGACAACAATATCTTAACAAAAAGATATCCACATTCGGAGATTTTTTATTCTTGTAATAGACAACTGATATTGCGTTAACATTTATTTGACCACGACGGTAGACCAAAAATCGATCTATTAATTAACAACTAAGACAGGGGTGGGCTGGAGGGGGCTCTAAGGGGCTCGCGCAAGCCCCTTGTTAGATTTTACTACGGCCGGCGAGACCCTTGTTAAATTAATAGAAAACAATATTCTCAGATCAAATTAGTACGTAACTGCAATGTCTGACATATACTATCTACGACAGCTTCCAGTATACACAGTAGTACATTTTTAGCCATTTACATTGATTAGTTTATGGTAAACTGCATATTGCTGCATATTTTAAATGTATTAAGTAACAATCGTTTGCTTATTCAAAAGTATTGCATATAATTGCATATGACTGATAAATTACTTTGATATTAAGCGAGCCCCTTGTTAACGTATTTGCAGCCCATCGCTGAACTAAGAGAATTGAAAACACAACATTTTACAACCAAACAGATACCTCTAACGGCTGCAAAGAAGAAACAAATCGGTGTCACTAATTACAACATATTAATGAGATTATATTTTTAGCTATGATTTCTTCGGGTGTGTCTTATTGAATTGTAGAGGGTGGTACAGCGTAAAAAAGCACACCCTTAGGTTCATAGCACAGGTCATTCAAAACCATGTCACCGAACTTTGTTCACCGAGGCTCACGTTGCGAATGACCTTAAGAGCGTAAATTAATATTGAGTTCATCAAGTGAAACAGCTGGCGTAAAAAAATCCTTTCCGGGATGTGGTCTGCTTGAGGAGGAAACTTTCGCACGTGAGTAGGTTGTACGTCCGAGGGTCGTTGCGGGTGCAATGGGGGGGCAGGGGCGCACCGAGACAACATGACCGCCGCCAGTGGCTTCACCGCGGGTAATCAATACCGCGCTGGCAGTTTCGTGTTTGTCAGGTTGTGTGGGAAACGACGACCGGTGGCATCGTCGGCTCCTTATTCTGGCGAGGGTCTTGCACTCGCTTAGCATCCACTTTTTCACGGTTTTTTTCATTGATGTGTAGGTACACTTCTGTACAATACCTTCAGTGGTGCAACCTGTGGTTGCATACGTTTGCAATGCTCAGTGAAATACATAAAATGATTTGAACATAACTATCGTCAATTTTCTTTTCAGTGTGTCATTGTTAGTTTGTAACAATTTCGAAAAAATAATTTGAAATCTAGAAATATGCAGTTAAAAGATGAAATAAAAATGAAAAGACAGTAAATTATCTATAATTTAAATATTAAGAACCTCTTTCAAATAAATATTTTTTTATGATTATTTATATCAAATTTAAATTATTTTTATTCTGTACACTTCCATAAATTTTGTCGATAACGTCCCGGGTTCGCCTTTCGGCATCTTCTGGTTTTATCGTCAGTTCAAGTGTATTCGTGACAAAACCAGAAGATGCCGAAAGGCGAAACCCGGGTCGTTATTGACAAAATTTATGGAAGTGTACAGAATAAAAATAATTCAAATTTGACATAAAATTACCATCAAGCACCTTCAGTCGAAATTCTAGATTATTTATATGATATTTTTTTTCATATTTCTTTTCCCATTTATTTATTACACCGCGTTATTTTTTTTTTTGATAGATTCGGCGGTAACAAATAGTTTACGTAAACGTTGCGATAATCTGATGATGCTTCTCAAAGAAGCGTAGCACGTGTCACATGCTGTAGCACAAAAAGTGATATAACAAAGTTATGAAATTTGATTCTATATTGCTATTAGTCTTCTTTGGTTTTGCATAAATAATCCTGTATCGATTTATGTTTCTATCAGTTGATAATGCGCTTAATTTTTAAGTTACTTACATACTAAAAAAAGTGTTTCAGTTTTATAATGCCTTTCCACCAAAAATTGACAGTGAATATATTAAAAGTAATGAGAGGAATATGGTACTTGGCTTAGTTTTTTCTTTGCTATCTGTCAAAAAATAAATAAAATTGTTGAGAAGAGGTAAAAATATTATAGTAATCTATCAGTGCATTGTATTATCAATGTAAAAAACTATACATTCAATCAGCGGTGGGCTGCCGATATCTTAACAAGGGGCTCGGTAAATCTTATCCACTTATTTGTATCCATTTTCGCTCCCAATGTGAAGCATATGACATCCTAATGAAAGTATCTCAAAAAAAAGTTATTTTTTCTACGAGAACTGTTTGTTACTTAGTCGCTCAATCTCTCTTTTCCAAAAAAAGTAGTAGGGATGGAATGATAAGACTAAGACAGGACTAGTGATTATATCGAATCCATGAGGTCCGGCACGGAAGCCCACAACGCTAAATGAAAAAATGAAGGGGCTACTAAGTTTTGTTTCATAATAAAATTTAACCATCTACAGAAATTGCAGTTCAGTGCTGATTTGATCTAAGACGAATGATTTTCTTATCTTAACAAGGGGCTCGCCGGCCGCGCTGAAATTTAACAAAGGGCTCGCGCGAGCCCCCCCGAGCCCACCCCTGCATTCAATGATCTAAAACATTTCCTGCGCAACTGATTATGACAGAATTTTCAAGTCTCACTTCTGGGCTTCGGGACCACTCTTACGTTGAAACTGATCGTATCAAACTGATAAAATGATTGACTTAAATAATAAACGTATGACAGTATATATAAAACATCACTGAATAATATTCTACATTGTAACAATGTCGTGAATATGCGACGCGATCATAAAACTTTTGTCGTATTAACATTTATTAGCATCTAGACTTAATGACTTGTATTTGTCATGTGAGAAGTTGTTCTATTGTTTCGATTTATTTAGCCGCCTCACCTGTCAATCATCTATCCAATTAATTCACTATGCATGCATAAGCGACTTTGCGGTAACCTAGTTGACTTTGAATAGATACAGACTGATTCTTTTTTTTAATTTGCGACCCGATCTTAGATTGTTTTTTTTGAAACAGTGAGAATGTTGCCAGATCTATAGTCAAGTTATCAATACAATTATACAGCTCTGGATTAACATTTAATTACACTGAACACGTGTTTATGGCATCAACATATATTCAACGGTGGGCTGTCAATGCGTTAACAATGGGCTCGCTTAATCTCAAAGCAATTCTCGTGTTCTGGGGAAAAAGTGAATATTCTATAACTCATATGCAATACTTAAATAAGCAATCGATTGTTATTTAATACAATTTTAATATATAACAATTACAAGTGAATTAAAATTTAATATGATAGTAAAAAAAGAATATATATATATATACCTGATTTAGAACACACAAATCATACGTATATCAACACCACTAATAACAATATTCATAGTCAAATAAAATATATTTATATTGTGAAATACGAAGATTGATTATGGGAAATATAAAATTAAATAAATTTCAAACGTTTTAAAACACGATCATTACAAATATTTAATAAAAATGATACCCCTCTTTTGTGGTTAGGAAGTTTACTAGTAACATTACATTCTTTTAAATGCTTAGGGTCTCTTAAGGTCTTCCTCCGGCTCTGGGATCATGAATGTATGCTCAACGGCATAGGTGTTTGCTGTTATTACATTCCATTCTTCCTATCCTATGCCTAAAACCTGAAATATCATGAGCGATAATTTAGATTTTTCTTCGTCAAATCTTTATATCATAATTCATAAACCTTTTATTAAAAAATACTTTTGTGTAGGTGGTCTATTAAAAGTTTTATGCGGCATATATGAGCTTTATATTGGAAGTGAAACAAATAACGATAATGTAAACTGGTTGTCCGCAGAAAAATAATTAGATGTAACATTTATGATGTTTCCCTCAATATGACGTCTCCCCAATATGATGTCTCCCCAATATGATGTCTCCCCAATGATGTCTCCCCATTATGATGTGTCCCCAATATGACGTCTCCCCATTATGATGTCTCCCCAATATGATGCCTCCCTGAATATTGATAGTAAGGAAATTTTTATGATTCCAATCGTATATGTTACGATGAGCTGATTTTATCTGTACGTCGCATGAAGGTAGTAAAAATATGAGGTTAGCTCTGTAAAGTTCACTATCGGTCAAGGTAGCTACGCGCGTGCTCAATACACTTGCGCGAACAGTATTGCGGCTTTAAAATAATATTCTATGTTCATAAAATGGCGATATGCCATCGTGCCAGCGCAAGTCCAAGGCCATATTTGGCAGATAAAGGGTAGCAGAGCCTTACAATGAAGTCGTGACTATCAACATTTATTAATTTATTCATTATTGGCCCCTTTATCCAGTGGCGACCTTAGTCAAAGTGGCGACCTTGAGAATAATTCAAAATACCCCCCACAATAAAAAAAATGTCGCAAATTTGCCACCCCTAAGTATTTTATTTGTAATTCAGAAGACATTGCTCAAACCACTGACACCACTCAGCAAACATATTTTGAAAGATTCAATTCCCTTTCGGTTGAAATAAATTAACAAAATATATTATATACACTTTAAGATAATGTTATTAAAATTTTCTCTTAAAAGTATGATTAGTTGTGGTGTCATCAACACCACATAAAACCATTCTACTTAATAAATCATGATATTTGAATAGCTTAGTGTCTATATTTAGTTTTTTATATCAAAATTAACATGAAAATTTTACCTTAATTAAGTGAATCTGGTGCTGGCGTATCAATTGTATATTACTCACATTAAAAGCTGTTTTTTTTTAATATGATGTTATTCGACTGAAGTGTAGCGGTAGAAATACAGATTTCATTAAAACATGAAATCCCAATTAAATACATCGCCTATTTTCGAATACATGAGGTAATAAATAAAAATTAAATTACTAATTACGCCCGCAGCACTTTGTTTCAGCACACCTTTTAAGGCCGCGACTCTTAATTTCAACACATCTTTTATTATATCGATTAACACAAATAAAATAAATGAATATTATGTGTAGGTTTTTTCTCATATAAGAAACATAATATATCCAGTCACGGACTACAGCTTAGGCCCATAAAGTCTAAAACCAGTGCGTCAATGTTCAAGAGCGGTATATTTTTATTACATCTTTTAGCAGATTGTTATTTAATAGGAACTTACTGATATTTTTTTAAGCCAACTAACATGGGATGACGAAAAATTCTAAACGTATATAAACGGCTTTTATACACTTATCCTTTTGGCTGGGTTAAATCAGTGGTGGGCTGCCAATACGTTAACAAGGGGCTCGCTTAATATCAAAGTAATTTATCAGTCATGTGCAAATATATGCAATACTCTTAAATTAGCGAACGATTGTTACTTAATACACTTAAAATATGCAACAATATGCAGTTTACCATAAACTAATCAATTTAAATGGCTAAAAATGTACTAATGTGTATACTGGAAGCTGTCGTAGATGGTATATGTCAGAAATTGGAGTTATATACTAATTTCATCTCAGAATATTGGTTTCTATTAATTTAACAAGGGGCTCGCCGGCCGTGGTAAAATCTAACAAGGGGATCGCGTGAGCCCCTCCGTGCCCCCTCCAGCCCACCCCTGGGTTAAATGAGAACAAACTGCAGAGTATTATGTTTATCTAAGCTATTATTGTATGCCATATATAAAACAAAGTTTTGGACACATCAATACAATACATTAAATGCACGCAATGCATTTCTTGTATTCATGTAATTGCTGTGAATGTCGATTCAACCTTTTATTTTACCGATCGTTTGCGCTAATTTAGTAGCTATTAAGCAATGAGTCGTTAAAAAACACAGTGACTCCGACACCGACATTTACAACGACTGTGATTAAAAAAATATGTAAAACTTTATTTATAAATTTATTATAACTTAGAAAAAGCAAGTTTATTCAATTAAAACAATATTCACGTTTTCAAAATTACAGCCGTCTTAATAAAGCTAACTATCAGACATAAAAAAATTTCAGTGTCACACGAAGAGCAAGACAATCTCACTTCATAGAAACTTTGCATTAATCTCGAAGAATTAACTTTCTCCACACCCAACAAGGCATGGTCGTCCATAGAGAAAAAAAACTATGTATTTGTAAGTAACTAATGTTTGCTACGCCAGTGGATACTGTCGTATAAAATTAAGGGATAAGAGTGCAGTAGTGGGGAGAAAAAGTAAACTATTTTGAACATAAAAATGATCAGCGATACTTGATATTGCTACTTCACTTAGGGAACATGCGCGGTCAGCAAATAATATCACACGTAATAGTTAACTTTTTCGAAAAGAATCGACGATTCAAATAAATTATTGAAAATATTTTTTTAAGAATAAAAAATACTCCGGCCCTGTTATGTATCTTTACATCTTATGTATGCGATACATATCAATAGATTCTACAAAAAAAAAAGCTAGCCGCCTCCATTCTGTTAAATGTATCGGCACAATTCAAAAGAAGGAAATCTTTTCGGCTCGATATTTAATACAACATGTCTGTTATTAATGTTAACAGGTTCACCATTTTTTGAATTGACCAATACACACACGGCACATGAAACAGTGACGTTGTCGTGCGGGAACTCACTAACTGCATTCGTAAAGTTTGAGGATGTATGATTATTTTTTTTGATATCGAATTAAACATCTCAGAACGAAACGGTAGGGAATATTATATCGACTCTGGGAAACATACCGACCTACATATCTATGTTTCAGGAAAAAAATGAACAATTTTATTTTTAATCAATCCAAAACTTAAAAGTCATGGTTGTAAAATTAAGTCAAATCGTTAAAAAACCTCACTATCATTCATTTACCTATATTTATTATTGTTATTTTTAAATATTATTTTTAAATTGATATGGCATCAACGACGGATTTTAATACCATTAATATCGAAACCGTTATCCTGTTTTTATATTATTACCTAATAATTATCAGTTTTGAAAATGCAAACTAACCAAAATCTAATTTTGAATATAAAGAAACGTTCCCATTTTTTAATAGAATTGTTCGTAAACAATTGAAATAATTTCAATCTGTTTAGGGTTGTAACAATATTGACAGCATCTAGAATTAATAAATCTTGAATGGTGCATTGTTTTTTGAATTAATTATGAAAACGATCCGCTTAAGATAACTGTATATTTATAAGATTTTGATATTCTACATATATAAAATACCGATTTTTATTTACACATGCAATATTTAAATTTGTTCTCATACCGAAATAGATAATACATTCGTCTAATATTGCAATCCCTACCATCAGTGACAGATTAAACACAGAGAGGCCACAGGCGCAAAAAAATGGAGGTCCTAATTTTTGGATAACATAATAACGTATTTGGGTTATACAATATAAGCCATTTTTGAGGCCCCTAATAATTGGAGGCTCCAAGCGCGCACCTCATTCGCTTATAGGATAATCCGTCACTGCCTAACATCAATATTATTTTGAATTTTTTTACGATATCAGCTAAAATTAGTTATATATAGATTGAAAAAAAATAGAACTCAAGAAAGAGTACATGTGGTATGTATAGTTATTAATTTACCTTAATTTTTAATACATCGATGTCACATTTGTTTAAATCTTGTTTCAAATGCAACAGTTACCTGTTTTTTTGTCATAAAACCACTACAACGATTAGTAAATGCGTAATAAAATGGTTAGTTGTGCGCTGTCATATTAAATATATATGTTATGTTGTGTATAAATATTCTTATTATACCTACTAAATAAATTGCTATTTTTTGCGTCACTGAAAATGGTAGTTAACGCTTTTTTCACAGAGACCGCTGGTTTGTCGATGTATTATTAAAATGATCCAAATATAGAATGACTATTAGGAAACCTATTAATTATATTGCTAATTGTACACTAAATAAAAAAAATATTACAATTGTCGCTATTAAAAATATAAATATGGTTCACTCACATTTTGAACTGCCTTGAATTATCCGTCCGTTAGTGAATAGATTAAAAAAAACAGATGTCTAAAAATAAATTAATAATTGCACCATTAAAAGAACAATTAATCACAATACGTAAAATTATATACTTTTAAAATGTGTAACATTTGATTCAATTTAATAAAAACTAGACCTATACTTTTGCAGGTAAATAATACAAATAAATGAGTTTTTTTTTATCATTTTCGAGACATTTTGCATTATTTAATAAAGAAGGTCATGGATATTAAGAAGAAAATAAATTTGTATTATTTCTAACTCAATATTCAATATAATATATCATTTTAAAAAAGTTACATCTCCTGTTGGATGTTTAAGTTATCAATAAATTATTTTAAGGAATTTCCGTAATTTTAAAAAAGATTTTTTTCTACAATCAATATTATTTTGAAATATATTTTGTATAAAAGTTTTATAACGTTTACTTCAAACTGCACGAGATTTAAAATTAACTATAATTAAAAAATCTTTTATACCCCTGACGTGTATTGATGTAGGTGTGAGTATGTGCAATATAAATCACTCATTCTTACTTTGTGTGTGTTGGTGTGTTGAGTTATAAATACTTTACTTAAAAATGTACGATTGTGTAATTTGGGCAAATAAAAGTTTGTTTGATAATGAAGTAGATTCTATCATTGTATAGGTGTAATTTAGTAAAAAAAAAAGCAAGCACACAATTAAAAGCGAGCATAGGTAACGAAGTTTTTTTTACTGTTAGTAATTTTGTGTAGAATATTTAAACCTAATGCAGCATCTCAACTTTAGTTGTTTTATAAGAACTGGTAGTTATTTAACCAACGTCAGAACTCATGCAAATTGTACACTCCGTTTTTAATATCTGTACGCAATATAAGCATCACACAAAACGCAAAACTGTTATTCAATCAAAAATATATATTTATAAAAATGTTAAATACTACACCATAATTAAATGTGATGATGAGTCCAGGAGTGGAAAGAGTTGTTCCCCTCTTCCTTACATCAAAGTTACGCCACAGGTACAAAACTTATATTACTTAAATACATATGCATATAATCCATTGTCGTTTTACTAATGTTTTTACGACGTTGGTAAACAGTATCAAAACTATACTAATTGTAGAATATTTTTTTGACATTTTTTCATCGAAAAAACAAAGCCGACACTGTTTTACATAATAAAGGATCTAACGATACCTTTTTTATTTATGATATGATTGCTTAGCAACGTTTTTTTATGTATGAAATAAAATTTTATACGACAATTCAAACCCATCTGTCATCAGACTTAGGTATATTCCAAGAAGTTTCCCACTAAGTCCGCGCCGTTGGCTCAATGGATCCCGTCCTGGTGCCAGAAGCTCTGGGCACTCCCAACTATCCCGGTGGTCCAGGAAAAGTGGGCGGCGCGCTGGCTCGGCCCCAACCAATCCGGCTCTACACTTTGCAAACACCTGATTCGTTTAGTTTTGATCAGCTGATTTAGTCGGCACTTGTTTTGTACCTACCTGCTTATTAAAATCCGGTTTCTTTATAATATATAGTGATAAAGATTTGATGGCGAATTTAATGGGATCTTTATATAATAATAACATGTTCGCTTTTAAGGTGTTAACTGTCAGTTCTCCATGGAAAGCCATTATATAATAATAATAATAAAACAATGACTTACTGTAATAATTCCATATTATTTATTAAGATCAGGACAGGCTTAATTCATTGCGGGAATTATCAACGATATTTTTTTAATACAAAAAGATGTATCTACTAAAAATTTTACTTACAACCAAAATTAATATACTTTTTTTTAAAATATCTACACAAGCTATAGAATTTTCCTTTCCGTTTGAAATGTTTATACATATGTAAATTTAAGTATTAAACAGTGGAATAACTGATTAACTTCGTTCATGTCTTTTTCTAAGGCATGTATAAAATTATTTTTGACTACAATCAAGATTTTTACTAGAAAGAAAAAGTAAAAAAAGATTTTTTAAATTACGCCACTGCTTTTAAATCTACAGGCCAAAATTTGAAACATACACATTAGCCAAATATAAAAGTATCGTATTTGAGAATCTGGAGTTTTCTTATTTTTTCAGTGCCGTCTTTACTAATTTATCTTTATATCAACAAAACAAATCTATATGCTTAATTTCGAAGAAGAAATTATCCAGAAATGTATGCTGATACGGTAAGGTCCACAAGTTCTTTTGATTCAATCATTGATAGATTTGCAATTTAAATGAAATATGTATAATTAAATTAAGGTACCCAGCGAAAAGAATAATGTGCCAGCAATTTCAGCAGCAAAAAAACTTGTTTTTCATTATGCCCAATAGTAGTGAAAGTAAATCGTAGTTTTGAATTTTATTGCAAGCTGTTCGGGTTGTTAAATTTTCAATATATTTTTACGATCTTGAATGACCACGTAACAAATTTATATTTGTAAATGAACCCACCGTCGTGTTTTTAACCGTTTTAAAAACAGCGGATTCTGTTACTCAACGCATTGAGACCCACGTAACAGGTCAAACTATTTGTACAAAGATTTTGTATACTGCAGTTAATATGTTTAAAGTTTTCCTATTCACAAAGCCATCTCTTATTCTTATACAAATATTTTGTTATCGATAATAATGACAGTTTGCAAAGTATTACTTGAAAACGCGAAAAACAATTTTCTGCTATTTTTTATATACGCAAGTCAGCGGTGGGCTGCCAATACGTTAACAAGGGACTCGCTTAATCCTAAACCCATTCTCGGTGTTCTGGGGAAGAAGTGATTTTTTTATCACTCTTATGCAATTATATGCAATACTTAAATAATACATCGATTGTTACTTAACACACTTTTAATATGTAACAACTGGTGTAAAATATTATATAATACAGTCACTCATGAGATCTTCTTTTGCTTGGACTTGGAGTAAAAAAATTCGGCCAACTTGTCACGACATTAAAGATATGGAAATCTTTCCTCTTTCATTAATATATATATGTATATGTTATTCCAAAAATAGCTTATTGTGTTTTTTTTAAACCATGTCCGCTCCCAATGTGGAGCATATGGACTCCTAATGGAGTTTATCTCAACAGAAGTGTTTCTACGAAAACTGCTTGTTACTCAGTTGCTCAACCTCTCTTTCCAAAGAGAGTAGGGATAGGATAGAGCTAGGACAAGACTAGTGGTAAGCTAATCGCTCTCGATACGCCCCGTTCATAGGATATGATAGGTGGGAGAGGGGAATTCAAGACATCACATACATCCTTCGTACAGAAATTCATAAAAATCAATTTATAAAACTGTCCGTACCGGGATATGAACCCGTGCCCTCCGTAACCGAAGCCAACAACGCTGACCACTCGGCCACACAGGCGGCCAAAGATATAGGCCTGTGTTAGATATTTATAAAAAAAAAACAATCTAATAATTATTATTGTGCTTTTAAAGCTTATCGCTCGCCTGTCGGAATTTAGCAAACACTGTCTCATAATAATAATATAAACCGCTTCACTTGGGGAGATTTATGACACACATTTTTATGACATCTCCGGTATCCATTACATAAATTAACATTATATTAGATGAATTATACCTCTTATCAATCGCGCTTCGTTCATTGATATTAATTTCACAGGTGTTTTATTCGGCAGACTGCACATTGGTGACCTTTGTCATAATATCGACGTCAACAATGGAAAAACTCCCATGTGCCAATGATTTTTGTCCAGGTTGAAATTAAAATGCACTAATATCAACAATATCACACTGAAAACAGTTTTAAGCTTCTACTGTGAATATTAATCTTTTCCGCGTGAGAGAATAGGTTTTTGTTGGCTATTGATTTTTTCTTTTGTAGTAGTTAGCTAGCCGAAAACGTCACAACTAAAAACATATGCCCTGGGTGGCAAATTTACCTTTTAATTAAACCTAACTAACATACAGTGTACAAGCAGGGGCGGGCTGGAGGGGGCTCGGAGGGGCTCGCCCGAGCCCCTTGTTTAATTTCGGCGCGGCTGGCGAGCCCCTTGTTAGGTCAAGAAAATCATTCGTCTCAGATCAAATCAGCACCTAACTGCAATTGCAGTTCAATTTTAATACGAAGATGTATCATACATAGTGTAAAGGCATTATGGCTGAGATTTACCAAGCCTCTTGTTAATATATTAGCAGCCCACAGCTGTGTACAAGCATACATGATTCAAATAAGTAATTTCATTTTATTTTCACGGTTTCTTTTATCTTAGCCATATTTAATTATGAAATATAATTAAAATGTTATACTCAATTCTGTTAGGTTAGGTTAGGTTTTTAAAATTTAATTTAAACGATGTGTCCGTATAACAGAAAAGTACCTTATATTATATTATGACCATGCTTTGATGTTTAGATGTTACGGTAAAATGTGAAATAACTGTTTCAATAAAAAAAAGCTAAAGAATGCATCAGTTTTTTAGTCAGTCAGTACTTATATTTACCCATACTATTGAAATACATCAGGGTTAAATTATTACAAATCCAAATGTCCATGAACCACAAACGCAAGAAAAATAATAAAGAATTGAATTGAATCAAAGAAGCAGCTTCCAAAAGGTGTCCGCCTAACGCCCTTTGCACCCCTGGAGGCTTCTTTCTACCTCTTCTCCCCTCATCGACATAGTCCATTGGTATCCTCGTCTTGCATTCTTTAATATGAAAGAAACCAAAGCATGCGGGCAACTACTTGTTTCGGCAGAGCTTTTGGATTTTGGGAGCGCGATCTGAAAGAAGGCCATTCTAGTAAATCATATTTTATAAAACTTTACATGAAAAAAAAACGATATTTCCTACCTATAATAAAACCTACATTTCAATACTTAATTTTCTCATTCTTTCGTAGCTCTTTCATTGTCTGCTTGCGTAATATCTACCAGGGATGGGCTGGAGGGGGCTCGCGCGAGCCCCTTGTTAAATTTTGGTGCGGCCGACGAGCCCCTTGTTAAGATAAGACAATCATTCGTCTTATATAAAATCATCAGATAACTGCAATTTCTGTAGATAGATAAATTTGAAAATTAGTTGTTTCGTTTTTTCATTCAGCGTTGTGGGCGTCCGTGAGTCCCAGTACAAAAAAAACATTTTTTTTGATCGATTTATCTATTTTCTGTTCGAAGGAATGCGTGTTTGTGATGTCTTAAGATTGCCTCCCACTCTTCCGATTCTTCAATTCAACTGGGCGCTACTATTAGTTAATCACTAGTCCTGTCTTATGCTTATCATTTTATCCCTACTACTCTCTTTGGAAAAGAGAGATAGAGCGACTAAGTAACAAGCAGTTTTCGTAGAAAAATAACTTTCGTTGAGATACCTTCATAAGGAGGCCATATACTCGACATAGGGAGCGGACATGGATAAAAAAATGAATAAAATTTACCGAGCCCCTTGTTAAGATATTGGCAGCCCACCGCTGATATCTACTGTTATTTTACGCAACATTTAACGCTACAGTAATATTTTTTCTCTAAAATCAGTCAGTGGCCAGGTTTCTAGTATTGTTTCGTCGTTTCGATTCAACCATGTTATACATTATTACACTGACACAACTCATGAATTCACTTGTCACATGATGTACATAAGACATTTAAAAAAAATAAAGATTTACTCGACAAACTTTGCTAGTATTATAAAAATGCTTTTGTTTCTTATGAGATGTCCTACGAAACGTCAAAATTCAAATTCGGAACGCCTGCAAATGGCCACACGGCGACTTTCATCCACTGCCTCCTCGATCACAGTTCGTTCGGCCGCTCCCGCCTTTTCTTCATTCCCATGATTCTGACGGCTGAGCGCATCGCTATCTCGAAATAAATAAATGAGCGACAAATATAAAATGTCTCTCACAGAGGAAACGCCATAAATACATTAAGATAAAAGGCCAGTCTTTATTATACAAGACCTACCGTAAACGACACACCTTTGCATTATTTATATTCCACTCACGAACGGGTAAGGAAATTATTAGAGGAATCTTTGCTTCTTAGTTTGATGTCTTAAAAACTTTTATAGTTTACGTCGTGTATCTACATTTTATAAAACCGATTGAATTTAATAATAATCTTTAATAAGTAATAACTTCCATAGATAATCTTCATAAGTCATCACCATTTAATGTCTATGCAATATTGAATGTTTATGACCAGAAACAGAGATGACATATACTCATGCACGATATCTACGATGGTGTAATTGATAAAAAACAAATAGGGCAAAAAAGTTATAACAATGTTGGTAAAAGTTGGGTTTCTATAATAAGAAAAAACTCCGTTATCAAAATCTTCTGCAATTTAGCCACCCATTGGTGAACTAATCATCCGCAACTACAAAAAAAAACATTATTTAATTATGCCCATTAATGGTTCAGTTGAATTAATTAAATTCATTAACGACAAACTAACTATAATACTTGGCTTATATCCAGCGGTGGGCTGCTAATACGTTAACAAGGGGCTCGCTTAATCTCAAAGCAATATGTAACAATATGCTTTATCGTAAACTTGTCAATCTAAATGGCTAAAAACGTACTACTGTGTACACAGAAATTGCAGTTAAATACTAATTTGATATGAGAATATTGTTTTCTCTTAATTTAACAAGGGGCTCGCCGGCCTTAGTAAAATTTAACAAGGGGCTCGCGTGATCCCCCTCGAACCCCCTCCAGCCCATCCCTGCTTATATCTATACTGATCAAATGAAGATGATTATTAATGAAAAAATGATAATTAATTACTACAGGTCGACTTCATTTAATAAATTGTTGAATTATGTTCAAATGTAACAACATTATATATTTTTGAAAAGCTAACATATTATTTTTTAATATTTCTGTAAATCATACACACATGAGGGTTGTTTTTGACCGAATTTATTTGATAGTTTGTATTTTTTGCAGTTTCAAAACAGTCTGTTTCAACAGCTTTACGATTCTTTGGCAAAAACTATTTTCTAAATATTTAACACATATGTGTATGCTGCAAGTATATTTTTTTTTACGATAAATATCACATCCATATTCCTGTTAACTACATGTATGTACGTTTAATTTTTTTTTAGTTCTATAAATATATTTAACGAGAAAGCGTGACCTGTGAGGCATCTCCAACAAGGCATGAGCCATAATCTGTGATATCGTTTATGTTCTGGCTCTAACCTTTACTTTTGTATATGGCAGATATTTTTTTTAACCTCTTAAAGACAGTCATAATATGAACACGATACAAAGCTGATACTAAATATACAATGTAATAAAATGAAATAATTTTTAAAAATATGTAAGAACATTTTGGTTTGAAATTAAAATACAATAATACATACATTTCCCATATCCCAAAAAGTAGCTATCATTAAGCTTATATCTTAAGACAAGACACATTTGAAGTATTTTTTAAATATTAACAAGAGATCGTTTTCAATTTTTGACGTATTCAATTTGTCGTCTTAAGCTTTATTTGAATTTTGTAAAGCATAGTTTGAAAAAAATGCTTTTTCTTCAACAAATTGCTGATGTAAAATATATAACATAGATGCCAATGTACATTCAATGAAAAAAAAACAGACAACAGATCTAGATGGCATTGTATTTTTGAATTAAACATTCTTAAATAAAATAAAACAGTCGAATGTAGGTGTATTTTTTCACTGCTTTACTAAATCAATATTTTGTTTCTTAATAAAATAATTTTAAGACGTACGTTTTAAAATTTTGCTACTGGAGGGTTAAATAAAACGCGGGAACCACAGATAGCTATTTTCATATGAGTTTCTGAGGTCGCACGGTCGGCCCCTGCAAGCAACCATGTCCGGCCGTTGCACAGTCGGGCCACTCGATATATTTATAATACATGGCCTGCATCTAAATCTTTTTATTGTACAGCTAAAAAATAAATTTCGACAATCATAAAATGCTATATTGCCAATATGAAAGAATTCGTCAGGTCAAAATGAACAGGAAGAGCTATTAACTACATAATTAGTATTTATTTCTCTGTGCAAAATATTTTGTTTTATAAATAAAACTCAAACAGTTCTCAAAGAAGTATTAGAACATTAAATATGCGACGTGAAAATGAATATCCAATATTACTAAACATGTAATTAAATTACACAATAATGGCCCAAAAAAATAATGGCAAACTCAACAAGGCTGTTTTGTGTAAATGATAAAATTCGTTTACAGTTGGGTTTTAGAGTTTTAAGTTATAATAAAAAGTCTAAATAAAAATCTATATTGAGTAGGTGAATATTCAAATATCTATATTTTTACTATAAAGATTGCCTTTGATGTTAATAACTATTACAGATATCCAGTTTTGTTTCAAACTATTTTGGATATTGCCGGTTTTGTTCCAAATGAATTTTCAATGATTTCATATTCAATCCAATACATGCAGTTTCAGAAACGCAAGGAGTTATCCGCTTTTGTTTTATAAAACTATTTTTGAATGTCCATTTCATAATTAATAAGCCCTTTTTTTTTTGTTTAATTATGTTGTTTTGAATAGCTTTGACAATTATCCACAAGATGGCAGTGTACGTTTAAAATTTTCAATATTGATTGTTTTAGGCATTTCAGATATAATACCATAGCAAAAGCGTTGTCACAGTGAAAAACATGCAAAAAGAAATATAGATTTAATTATATAACTACTTATCATAACAAAAAAATTAGCGACACACTAAACTTAATATGGTATGTTATGTAAAGATCTGGTCAATCTAATTGCCGACGTCTTGTGGTCTGCTGTTTGTCTGGTAGAAAGGTACATTTGGTCAGTCTGGTGTGGTTCATCGGTTACGGAGATGTGTTGTGGACCCGCGGGCGTCATGTTCAACGCTTTGCATGGGTGATTATTAATTTATTACAGAGATGCTCAAGTTGTCAACGGCAAATATTTGATGTAAAGATAACATGATGAGCTTAGAAGCCAAAAATATGGTTTCATTGCGTTATTTAAAAAAAACTGGCCATATAAATTCATCATTATGTTTATACATTTTATGAAAAAAGATAGCTTTCGTATGAGAATAATATTGAAATATGTACATCAAAATTGGAATTTGAAAATTAATTATTGCAATATTAATATGCTTTACTTTTAATCGGTCTTTTTTCCATTTATAAAACATAGATTCATCACATTAAAAACCAAACGTTGTAATAATCCTTTTGGAAAACGATTCCCAGATTATTACTCCACATTGTTAATGGGCGTAAGTAAGTTGCGTTGGAAAAATTTGTTCGGTAGATGGTCTTAAGCTTGATGAATATAAAATGAATCTTATTTTACTGGCAACCCATTATTTTTTTAAATATTTCGCACGTCAAAATAGTTTTGAAGACGGTGTAATGCTGAAATATCTATTATATTTTATGATTCTTGCAGACTTAAACATTACTTAATTATTTTTAGATAACACTAAATTAATATCAGATTTTATCATAATAAACTGAAAGTTAATTCGTATAGCATACAAGATAAGATACACGCACGCAGCCCGATTACTTCAAACACATGGTTATTATTTATAAATTTCACCGCGTATTTTCATTTCTCATGTATTGCATAGCGAGACGTGGAAAACACTTCGGTGAGAATTCACCGCAAGTCTCTAAGCGCATAGATAAATATCTCGCCTTTATAATCAGGCGTCTTTTAGACTAGTGAGTAGGTGCCGACAATGTTTTATAGCCCATAATGATGAACAGTGTTGCCAATATACAATCGGCTGCGGTTTTACCCGAAAGGTTATGTTATTTCAACGTGTAGATTCGATAGTACAAGGTTGAAATTGCCAGTATCACGAATTTGCCGCGGATTTTTCCCACCCGCTTAGTATAATATGAACATTGGTTTTTTTTTTTACAATGGACACTTTTACTACACCGATCGTTTTGCATCTTTTACAGCGATTATGTGACGTCATTGATTGTAAGACACACTTGGAGTTAAGAGATTTCAAATTAGGCAAAAACATTCGTCTTATAATCGAGGAAATAGTATCTTGTAATTTAAGATTTCGATTGAAGGTGCTTGGTGGAATTTCAATATTAAATTTGAATCGTTCAAACTATCAAGTTCATCCGTGCACTTGAACGCTTGAAGATGCCGAAAGGCGAAACCCGGTTCGTTAGTGACAAAATCTGTGAGAATTTACATAGTTTGAACGATTCAAATTTAAATAGTATCTTATTTTTTGGGAAGGTACATTTTTAGTTTTTAATTTAAAAAAAAAACAATAATTTTCCCCATCTATGATAAACTAATTAAATAAATCATAAACGAGAAATGACTCCTAATAGTCAGTCGCTCAACCTCTCTTTTTTTTCAAAGAGGGATAGAAGGATAAGGCAAGAACAGGATTAGTGGTAAACTAATCGAAAAAATGCTGTTCGTACTGGGACTCGAATCCGTGAGGTCTGGCAAGGAAGCCCACAACGCTAACCGCTGCGCTATAAGACCCGAAAATAATTAATACTTAATTTAAACAAAAAAGAAGTTTCTCACTATAAGAGAAGATCATTTTTTTATTTATAAGATACTTATGCTCAACCATTTATAAAATCAGTCACCTTTTCCGAATTGGTTAGTAAGCTACTGCCTATGTTAATAAATAATAAGGTGGGCCTCAAATCAGTCACTTTTAATTTACAGAATTCGGTGGTGTAGCTTTGGGAGTTGTTTCACTTGACGTTTGATATTCACTGCCAATAAATCATAACACAAAAAGGCAATAAGGATGATGCGATTGACGCACTGTTTGTATAGTAAATTAGTGAATGTCAAACTGTTTTCCACGTGCAACCTCGGTAGAGTTATATTTGAAATTTTGTATACTGTGTAAAATGATTCCGAAGAGCGAAACCGTTCCTGATGATATAAAATAAATGTGAATATAGTACAGAAGAAAAAAAATTAAAATCATCTTTTTACTATTGATAAAATTATACGGAATGTTTAAATGGGCCCATTTGAGGTGAAGTGGTATTTTAGAAAAAAAAAATTAGATACGTTGTAATATTTTGCACGCCTTAAAGTATCGTGAAAGTGAAGTAACCTCAGTTAATACATATTACAATCGACGTTCCCTCTAAGCTGCGCGCGTGCCGCAGCAGTTTGGAAGCTCCCGCACACTCATTCCGGGTTGGTGCGCACTATAAGACAAGGAACATCGATTACAATAGTGTTATCTCTGTAAAATAAAAATTTACAATCCACCAAGTAAAGACGTGATAGTACTTAAAAGTCCAAGAAAAAAGTGTTGCCTTTTTAGTTTATGATCATCATATAAAACAGCATTTAAGCTAATAATATTCTAATATCAGCAAAATTTTCAATCGGAGACTAGCTGATCAAATAATTTTGATATTACGTATTTAAGTCGGTGCATTCAACTGTAAATATGAGGGTATTACTTCCAAACCCGGCATATTCCAAAGTTGTTGAAATATGAACCATTAATATATGTAATTTAGTAGATAACAATAAATTTTAAAAGTATTTTTAGAAATCAGTTTCAAACATGGCTTGACAACATCCAAATTATCATTCCAAAGTAATGTAAGACTAAAAGTACATTGTTTTTCAAAATGAAATTCAAGTTTCATTTTTTAACCATTTTGGAATAAGCCGTGTTTGCAAGTAATACTTTCATATCCTTGGTTTGATAACCGCTGATAAATATCCACCTAACGGCTTAGTCTGATGGATTGCTGGTTTTATTGACTGCTAATATACTCCGGATGGGACTGAAACGAGGAGTTTCACTCACGCTGTAGTGGGACGTTATAAATGTGTCGCTGGCCACAATGCGCGATGTAATAAAATTTAAATATTTACAGCCTGTGAAAATAGACATATTATTAATGCGAGACGATTAAGCATACAAATTGATATTATAATAATATTAAAACTATTTCATAGATGCCGATCATATTAGTTGTTATTGCCGTGCCAAATGTTTTACATAAATAAAATATAGCAAAAACTGATTCGTATTTAATACATTATAATATGTATAAGTATTACATATAGATGCATATTTGATAAAGTTTGTTTTAATAAATTTAACATATGCATTGACAATATTACAAAAATCGGTGAAAAAAATGTTTTTTTACCTAACAATATTATTGTCGGCCGACATTCTAAATTTATTACAATAAACAAGGATTATTTCATAATTTATTTCAACGACTAACAACTATATTTAAATATGTAACAAAATAAATGGTCAGAGTTTAAATCAATTTTTGGTCATAATTCAAATAAACTTTTAGTCTTTTTTGGTCAGAATAAAAATATTATATGGTCAGATTTTTAAAACAATTTTGATTAGGTTAGGTAAGGTTTTTTTTTTAAATTTAATTTCATTTAAATTATGACTATTTTATATAAATTCTGACCATCAATTATTTATTCTGTCCTCTGTAGTTCTGACCGATACATTATGACAATTTAATATAAATTCTGACCGGTTAAATACGAGCCTTTAAATATCTCAAAGACACGTTTGTCAAAAGTAATCAGGCAAATATGTAATTAATAATAAACACACGTGACGTGTCATAGCTAATGTCGGTTTTGTACCCTTCGCCACAAGTTCCCATCGTACTTAATTTTTATAATCTTCGTACAACTTTTGTTCATTGTTCCCGGTAAAATGTAATTACTTAGTCGTTATTACCGAGTGCAAATCAAAGGCAGCCGTTATTATACCTTTATGGTGTTTATAGAAATCACTACCGCGTCCTTTGTTTAGTGGTAAGCTGAAAGGATCCTTCAATGCCTTTCACTATTGTTCCGTTTTAATCTATTCACCGTATGTATCGATGTTAATCCCATTTGTCAAAAACCCAGCACGCACCCACCTGTAAAATATCCCGTGATAGTAATCTCTCGCTGAAATTGGAAATACGGCAGAGTCAATTGGATAACGATTGGGCGTTTCAGTGAAGTGTATATTTTCAAAGAAAATTGTATACGAATAATAAGATAACAATTATACCTTTACGGTTAGATAGACAACTGTTAGAAACATCAATATATTCGGCATAGTACCTATACGGATTTACAATTACAAAAGTGAATTACTATTTGAAAATACGAAGAATTTTCATACATAGTTCAGCGCTTAGGAAATCTAAATATTTTTAGCAAAGAATTTGTTTATTATTTCTTTATATCTTCGATTTTTTTTCTACTTGGTAAATTATTAAAATAGTATGGATATTTCTCGAGATATTTTTTTTATTAAGATAATGTCAAATGATTACATTTATGTTATATTGACACATTATTTTTCTTATGAATCACAATAAGGCTTAATAATATTTAATTGGTCTGTATATTATTAAGTAAATGTTCAGTATTAATCTAATATTTGTTCAGTATAAATACATAAAATTCAGTATTTCGGTCAATAGTCGTGATTTTGGAAATGTGTTTAGGTTATGTTATGTTTAGTTGTCATCATAAAACATCATCATCATTTGAGGTTACTGACTATTCTAAAAGTATCGAAAACTTGAAGTCTTATAATAATTATTGGATAATGTCTGTATAAAGATTGTAGGTATTCAGCGGCGTTATTAAAACTCCAGGGTAGTTCTGAGAATTCGTCTTCTCGAAAATCAAAAAGTATTTTTTTAAAATAAGAATAATAAAAGATCATTAACATAAAAACGTATTTATTATCTGCGGTATGTTTGCACACCTGTCATTCGTTTCATGTTTTAAAATAAGTACACGAACTTGTCTATGGATAGGTAATTGTTTTTGGGAATACCACGAAATAAAAAAATCTCTACCCGCAAAAAGAAAAACATGAGACCGCTAGCCGAAAAGCTGCACCAAAGCCGTTCATTAAATTAATTTTGATTTATAAAAATTAAAATAATATATAGGCGATTTGATAAATATCAGTTCAGGTATAGAGGAGCGGCAGAATATTAATTATTATTTATAAAAGGTGAGTTTTTGGCGGCGGTGATGGTGTCGCCCCTCCCACATTTTCGCCGCGCCATTTTAGCTAAAACGCCCCCCTTGTCTCGGTGAGCAATCTCCCCATTTTATAAAGTGCTTTAAACAGCGAATTAATTAATAATTACAGCGCTCATGAACTGGCAAAACGTTATTTTGCGCAGTTAAATTTTAAAAAAATGCCTTAAGTATTCTGTCAATCGTCAAGTTCATAAGTCATACAACTACAAATAACCAGTTTTGAGATAAAGGAAAATGAAATATCCTAATTGTCACCATAAAGAAGTATTATTCATATATGCTCGAGATTCATACATTTTATCAACAGCTGGTGTCTACAAATACGGTACTTAAGTTGTGTTTAATAGTAGGAAATTAAGAAATATTCGTGTAATTATCCAGACAATACCAACATTTTGTTTAATTCTTTTGTTTATAGAAACTTGTTATTTTTTGGTGTCATTTTTAATTTTCTTATTACTAGACTCCAGCGGTGGGCTGCTAATATCTTAACAGGGGGCTCGGTAAATCTCAGTCATAATGCTTTTACACTATAGATGATACATCTTCGTATTACAATTTAACAGAAATTGCAGTTAGGTGCTGATTTGATCTGAGACGAATGATTTTTTTAACTTAACAAGGGGCTCGCCGGCCGCGCCGAATTTTAACAAGGGGCTCGGGCGAGCCCCCCCGAGCCCCCTCCAGCCCACCCCTGCTAGACTCAGGTCTATTAGTAGAGCGCAAAATTTCATGCATTGCTGCATATTTAACTACGATTTTGATAGACCAGTGGAGGGGAACCTGCGGCTTTTTGGCTACTCTGATGCGGCCTTTTGACTTCATCAAAATATTTACTGTAATCAAAAAATTGTAGGCAAGCGTTTGGAAAAAGAGCGTAGTCAACCCATTTTATGTTCGACAGTCGAAAAAAAGGGGAGAGGTGTCAGCGTTTTCTTTACTGCGACCTTATGTAGAATCAGATGTGAATCAGATGAATGTGGCTTTTAGAAATGAAAAGGTTCCCCACCCCTGAACTAGACGATCAATGAACGTGAATTATTTTTTTTTGTATCTCAACAGTCCTCACTTTTAACCCTATAGTATAATACAAAGGGTATCACGAGATTTTTGTGCGACCACACTGTGTTTAAGTATTTAAGTATCTCGTCAGACGACACTGCCAGAGATAAATTACTATGGTAGCTAGTTACCTGCAATAAAGTTGTGTTTATGATTTAAAAAAAGAAGCACCGTAATAAGACGGTTAAATGAATATTTTTTATTTACACGCTATTGTTTTAATATGATATCGAAGAGCAAGGCGCAAGGTATATGACACAATGTGACAATGAATTAATTTATGATTCAATCCGAAGTGCAAATTTTACGCTTTTACATAAAACATCGATAAATTTTGCTTTATGGCATGTAATACTTAAGTCGGTGAATTATTGACCGAGAAGACGGAAGGTGTCTGTTATGTCACAACATCATTTTACATTGTCTGAGGATTGTTTAATAAACTTAATAAAACGTACGGCGATGAATTCTTTATAATCTTGTTTTCTCTAGACAATATTTACCACGGAAAAATATCTATAATATATGACTATAAATTATCCATAACCGCTGTATCAAAAGTTATATCATGTTATTCTTTAGAACACACAGTTATATTATTTTGTTTCATTCGACGTTTCGTTTCGTTGACAATTTCATATCTGTCATTTTGAAAGAAGTCAGAGTTCCGAATTTAAAATTTCAAGTAGGTATATCATCAAATAATAAACACATTACATCTGTCATAGATAATGAATGTTTCCAAATTTAAAAATAGTTTATATTGTGTAGTATGAATTTAAAAATGCATTCTACGGCATTACTATTAGCGTTGTTTAAATATTTTAACATGACTTTAACTGAATCAACTTCCCGAAGAAAAGTCATTCTGAGAAATGATAGGATTTATTTAATTTCTTTTACGACCTGAATTTCATGATCCTCCTTTGTTGTTTGAGGAAGTGAAAAGAATTCCTACTTAAGACAACAAGCTGTCAAAATGGAGACGAGATTGTCGTCAAATACGATTAACGAGGATTTACCTGTTGACAATTCTCACCCACGCAGATTAAAATACGAAGTATTATTTCCATTTAATGGATTACTACCTGCTGCAAGTTTGTGAACGTTTAAAATAATTACCGTGCTACCTAACGTGGATTTTGGTTAAACGTTTCAACACTCGCAGTTCCAATAGCTTATAAGTTATAACTAATTCATACAAAAATATACACACGAATAGTACTTTTTCAAAAGAAATATTAAAGATTACTGCTATAAAAGTCCAAGATAAAAAATGTTTCAACTATCAGTAATGTTGACATTGTGTATCCGTTTAAAAACTTTCAATAAATGAGTATACATTTAACTTAGATGTTCCATATTTTAAATTTGAACATATATATACAATACCAACACTCTTACTATTGTTTAAAAAAAGCACCCAAATATATATTCACATTGTGTTTGACTAAAACATAAGAGACACGAACAATGTTCCCTCAAAGCTGCGCGTGCGCGGCCGCGCAGGATTTTAAATACCCCAGCGCACTCATTCCGGTCTGGCGTGCACTTCAATAAAATTATTTAAAAAATATACATTTTTAATAATACATTCATTAGTCAAAACTTATCGATAAATTATCGAATGATAATATTTTTTATTATAAAAATAAAAAAAAAACAATATTTTTTAATATCAAATATGATAAACTATGCCGTGCATTTGTTGGATTGGTCCGCGCAGTCTTTGAATTTTCCGTTCAGCTAACATCTCGTCTTAGAGGGAACATTGGTCACGAAGTGTGACCGGCTTATCCAAATAAATGTGACTATTGTTAGCTCGCGATGACATCAGAATCTACATTATTGGCGAGACCTAGTGGTAATGTTAGTAAATCTTTTAATTCGTATATCATATATCATATATATTTTTTAACTCGTGTGGCGTTTAGGGTGTTAACAACAAGACTAAAATTTATGACTTCCTTGATGTATGTAAATTTAATTCTGAATCTGTTAAGATTGTTATTATTGGCTATTGAACCGATCGATGACAAAACAGGTTACCAATAAAAGTATTTCATTTCGCTTTCGTGTCTATGACAATAAAATATGGGTATATGTAGTCATATTAGTCAGCCATATTAGACTAAATACTTACCTATTAAAAAAAAAAACCATAAACATTATGACATAACATAACAATGTAGCCTTTACAAAAAACCGACGGTCGATTGAATATAATTAAAATTCGACTAGCATACAAATTGTTATTATTAGCATAGAAAAAAATATACGAATTATTTCTGACGCTTTTTCGAGAATAAAATAAAAAGATAATTACCATTACAAAAATACCTAATTATTTAAAACTTATATTTTTAGATAAAATTTAAATGAATAGCTTTATTATTCCATTTCTTTCAAGGCATGAAATAACAAAGATATCAATTTTAAATTAGTATGGTAATTAAATGGCAGCATTTTTAAGATGTAACTAATTAGATCCATTTTTCGTAAAAGCTTTACAAGTTATGAACGGTCGTGTAATATATATATTTTTGAAACATTGCATTGACCAAACAAATTTTTCTGTTTCAGAATCGTCGCAGGCTGCCCGCTCCGGTGGATGCTTCCCAGCCGCCGGCGTTGTGCGGCTCCAAGGTGGAATCTTGCGGTCAGTTTCCAAGCTTCAGCGCGGAGACAAGGTCCTGGCCCGAGATCCTAGCACCAAAAAACTAATCTACAGCGAGGTCTTAGCTTTCCTTGACCGCGACGAATCCGCCACACGCTGGTTCCTCAGAGTCCACATGGAAAATAACAGGACTGTCACAGCGACAGAGGCTCATCTTTTGATGAAAGAAAATGGTGAACAGATCTTCGCTGCTAGAGTCAAGCCCGGAGATATACTCCAGGTTCCGGATGAAGTACAAGGAATCGCAGTAGGATCTCAAGTAATAAGCGTAGAGCGTGTTTTAGAGCATGGGGTGTACGCTCCTCTGACAAGAGCCGGAACTGTTGTCATTGATGGAGCCGTCGCTTCTTGTTACGCAGCTATTGATAGTCAAAGGCTGGCTCATTGGGCTTTAGGGCCGCTACGCGCGTGGCTTTGGATACACCCGAATTCAAAACCTGTGGTCGGTGTACATCCATACGTTAAATACTTACACAGTTTTGCACGATATATTCTTCCACAGAGTATGCTTTATGAGTGAAAAAGTTTTGTTGAACATTGATTTTATTTTGTGATAGAGACGTTATTTAACGAAAGTGAGTCTTTTTTAGATGTTGTGATGTGATGTGTTTTGATCTCCTGATTAATAATGGTTTTGTCGCTGCTATCTAACAATGAATATACCTGCATTAAAAAGTATATTTTTCAAAGCTATTTTAATATAATGTTTTTAACATCTATGATGTTTGTCATGAACTTCAAAATTCCTAGATTATTATTTATCAAATGGTCAACTGTCATGTTATGTGTCATAAATCAACAATTATAAGTCGTCGTTTCATTCTTATTTTTATAGAAAATCACTGTAGTCAGCAGATATTTAATTAACACTATTTTTTCTAATAGTTTTGATGGGTATACAAATAATGGCTCTTCAACTTTTATTATACAATAGTAAAATAGCTTCCTGTAACAGAGAAAATAAGTATTTACAACATTGAATAGTAATAGTAACTATAGAATGATAACGATTGATTTTTATTTAAAGCTTTTTATTTGTGAAATACATCTATGAAAATTAAAACATTTCATAATATTATTAAGCATTGTGATCAGTATACAGTAGCAGTATTATTTGCGACGTTTAATTCAATATTTTAGCTGATTCCTAATAAACAGTTTTAGTTTTATAACAAGATAAAAGTAAAATTATAAAACATATTTGATACAGCGACATCTCCTTATTGGAGCGTAAAGTTCAGTCTTAATATTATTATTTACTTAGAAACTAGTACTTTAAGTAGGATTTTAAAATTGACAACTGACCCTATAAAAATGTAAAATATTACACGGCGCATCAGGATGGCCAGTGATTTCGAGCTTGAAAGCAATGAAGATAAAAATTGATAGCTTCAGTACTCAAAGTGGACTTAAGAAATGTAGTATTCATAAAACCGTTAGTGATCTGCATTTGAAAATGGAAAAACTTTGTTCCTTTCCTAAAAATAAACAGACAAATTGTATTTTTGCAACTAAATCTAGACACATATAGTGACATCTACATGAAAAAAATATAAGCACATTGCTAATGGTGTATGATAAATGACTAATTTTCCAGTATCTGTTTTTGTCATTATGTATTTTCCAGAGTAGTAGAGAATTAACATATTTAAATGATGATTTAGTTGTTGAATTACTGCTTCACGAAGACTCGCACATTTTTTTTTCTGTGTCAGGAAAGCTATCATTTTATTAAGCAATTCAATACAAATGTGGCCTTTTACTGTATGGAAAAATGGTTTTACCCTTCCCTGCTAAGTATTCTTTTGTATATTCCTTATGTCATAGCGCACGCTTTAATCTTAATTCTTAATGCTAATGTTATAAATAAATATGACAAAATTAATATAAACACATCTAAATTATTGTTATAGTTAATAAGAAAGTTTTTTAATATTTAATATTATCAGCTTGTACACAAAAATAATGGAGTTTTTCCGATCCCTGTAAAAAATCTTTTCAAACAATAATTGTACTTTCAATGAATTACAAAATCAAATTTGATTACTTTGTTATTCCACAGATGGTGTCATACCTAGTAATACAATCAGAGGAATAAAAAGTTAATCAATTTAAAGTTTGTATTATTTTGTGTTATTTAATATATACTTGTATTTTATTACTGTATTCTGCCTTCTGAAATTCACATTCAATCAAACGAGTAGTAATCTTGTATAAGCATTAAAAATATATGATAATCTAACACAATTCGTAGCACATTAAATGGATATAATATTATGTTGTTTTTCGAATAAATTATCATGTCTAAATGCAAACACATCTGTGTTAATGAGTTGTGAATATAAAATGTATAGCAAAGGCAAGCTGCATAAATCTTAATTCATTTTTAATTTTGTATAGTATCGATTATTTATAGATTAGATTACTGAATGCTGGTGATATTTAGAATTAATGAAAAAGAAATAGCGAAACTTATTTATAAAAATGGCGAGATACATATACATACAGATGACACATTTAAACAGTTATTACAACAATACAAATATTGTATTTTGGATATAATTAATGCTTCACACTTAATCTATTTTACTTAAACAGTTGATTATCGATTTATTTTACTGTCAAATCTTCCACATTAGTAATTTTAAGAAAATAATTCTTATGCTCGTTTGCCTCTCAGTATAAAAAAATTGAATCATCAATCTTTTCAAAAAAAACAATGTCTACATTTCAACAAATCTTAAACGAATATATTATACAATAAAATTTAATTATTAAAATAATTCAGAATTTCTGAATGTTACCATATTTTGCTTTGCTGATTCAAATGTTTAAAAAAATGTGTGATCGTATTGTATGAGAAAATAGAAAATTTTAGTTAAATTAGTTGAAATCTGCTATTAATGAGATTTAGTTGTAACTGTAAATATTAATTTATTTTCCTAAATTTAATAAACGAAAAATATTTCTGCATTGAATTGAAATGTACAATACAGTAATTATGATAATTTATTTATTTAGTTATTTTTACAGCTCGCTTTCATTTTTTCTTACTATATTGTATAATCTAGTGACAGTTTAGAATTATTATATAACTGTTAATAATAATTGTGAACTGATAAATTTCCTCATGATTGTCCGCCAAGTACTTATAATTTTACTTAATCACAGAGCTGTTCAATAAAACATTAATTCAATTGAATTAAAGAAATTTATGCAACCATAATCGGTTGTAAATAATGAACACAATAGTTGATGTGATTTTATAATATCCAGTATATTTGTGATATTTTGTTTGTTTCACTTCTTTAAGAAGCAACAAAAGATTGAATATTGCACGGTTTACGAATAAATTTGAGTAAAAAACTTAATTTTATATTAAAAAATAGCTTTTACAGAGTTACCGCCAAATCCATTGAAAATAATACTATTGGTGTTATTATCTGCCATAGCAACTATGTCTGTAACAACAATGCAAGACATTTATTCTCAATAAATTGCTACAGTCTTAAAATATTGAATAATATCTGTGTGCTGTAAATTAATTTTACTTGGGAAATTTTCATATTTTTCTACAGTTTTAACTCTATAGAATAGTTTTTTTTAGTTGTTTTAATTATTTATGAAAATGGTAACCAATGCATGCCCATTACCAAGTATGACTGGCAGCTGTTTGGTTAAGTTTTAGCCTCACTTCTTTTTGACTCTCTGTAACAACTAATGACATAAAGGAGTTTATCAGTTCACCACTGCTTTGCTTTGTACATATCAATACGCTAAACTTTGAATATCTCGTTTTTATCTTGTGAATAAGTACATATTAAATTATGCCATTTTACATTTTAATTTCTACTTTTATTATATTCACAATAATTATCCTAAAGGTACGCTTACGAATAATATAAATACAATTGACTGTTATTTTAAAATTAATGTTATCTATGTATTTGCTATTTATTAGAATAACCGCTATCAGTATCACGCATTTGAAAAAATATTTAATTAAGATGAGAGAAATTATCAGTGCCAAAACAGTTTTAACTACCTATTATACACAAATAATTATGTGCCATTTTAATGAATACCTACCTATCGATGTAATGTTTCCATAGACAATAAAACCATTAATATTTTCATGTTGTTATACTGTAAGAACAACCTCACACCATTGATTCAGTGTGACTTAAAGTTTTAAATTAGTTGTTTCTGAAATTTGAATAATTACACGCTGTCAAATTATTAGTCGATGATTTTTTAAATATTTTACTGATACACAAATGAAAACATTGATACAAATATGCTTTTTAACTGCTTTGTGGATAATCTAAAGACAGAATAAGTCACTCAAATAAACAATAATTTTTGCCGATTCATAATTTGGCAGATTCTAGAATACTACATGTTACTTTTAAAAATTTTCCACTGCCAAT
Source organism: Himalopsyche anomala (assembly GCA_031772345.1). Classification (NCBI taxonomy): domain Eukaryota; kingdom Metazoa; phylum Arthropoda; class Insecta; order Trichoptera; family Rhyacophilidae; genus Himalopsyche; species Himalopsyche anomala. The sequence goes on from CM062830.1 coordinate 3,671,761, forward strand.
TCAAGGACATGTTCTTATTTATTTATAATAATAACATTTCAATAAAAGTTTTAACAGTCATTTCATCATGATGAGTTAAATCGATCATGCATTCTTTTTTTATCATTTTTATACAATCAATACAGCTTAAAACAAATTTATTGTTAGAGTCTTGCAAGGAGAAGAAATAAATTGTTCTTGTTATTTGAAAACCAGTTAACTTTCACAATCAGCCATCCTTATTTTAATAAGCAGAATTATATCTGTTACTTTTTAAGAGTTTTTAGCAACAGATGCTAATCTGTTTTTAAAACAACAAAACGAGCAATACCAGTTTATATTTTTTCATAAATAATATTTATACAATATATATATTTCCTATTTTTACTAAAACAATGGCATTTATTATTGCTCTTTGTTGACACCACTGTACTATTTATTGTAATGAAGAATGTACATATTATAATATTGTATAATAAAATTGGTATGACAAATAAAATAAATCTTTCATTTCATTACTTCCAGTCTTATTAACAAATTAAATAAAGACCGTGAAAAACGATGCAGTCTGACATGTCAGAGAAGTGTTATTCACACATTATAATATATGAAATGATAACAGTTACTTTTATGAGTACAAACAGTGATGTTGAGGATGCTGGGGTAAATTAATAGAACAAGAACTGAAGAATTACTGATGTCGGCTTGATCCTTGCTTAATTTTTTCAATAGTCAAATAAAGAAATGACCTCTACGTTATAGATTTCTTTCGATAAAAAAAATATTGTTTGTGTGAGATAAATATTATTTATTCTCTGCACGGATATCTATGCAATCAAATTGAGCTCTAGCGGCAAATAGCAGTACTAGAAGCTGCTCTTATAAAAGTAGAAAACTGCTTGTTTGTATATAGCTTTTTGTTATTAAGTATTAGTTTATATAAATAGATGGCAGTGCATATCCGTAATTAAAAAATATCTTTGAAATCGTGGATTGTACCTACATTGAACCTGGATTGTACATATATTGAAAAATAAAATTTATTACAAAATAATTTGTAGAACAGCACAATGTTTTTTTTTCACTTCTATTAAATTTAAATGTATCGTGAAAGAAGGTTTGTATTGTAAGCAGTGCCGGCGCGAGACTATTTTGCGCCCTAGGCAACGGTTATTGGCGCGCCCCCTTTTTAACAAATCGTCCCATTTTTACGAAATAATGAAAATAATTAAAATCGGAATCTTGAGAAATATATATTTTTATATATCTATGTCTGCTCCCAATGTGGAGTATATGGTATATCTGAAGCTATCTCATCAAAAGTTTTTCTACGTGAACTGTTTGTTACTCAGTCACTCTACCTATCTTTTTAGAATTGTATAGAATACGATACATAATTACATCGAACAAACACAGCCATAAAAAAATAGCGTACTATTATTTATTATTATTATAGTATAAAAAAATATTTTTAAAACTCCGTTTATGCGCCTCCAGTGGTTTGCGCCCTAGGCGGTTGCCTATTTCGCCTGTATGGTGGCGCCGCCCCTGATTGTAAGTTATGTAAAGATGACCATAGCAATATAATGTGCTCACTTCGAAAATTTAATAAACAATTAAACAAAATTCTCTATCCAAAAACGTAATATGTACATATTTTTTTTTGTGTTGCGAACGAAATACAGCCTAAAAGGTGCAGCTTCAATAGCCTAAAGATATCTTTAGCTAAGCGATCAGAATGGAGATTTTCCAATTAATTTTTCATATTTGAGACTTAATACTTATTGTAAAAATAATTTAATTCTAATCAATTTCCATGGGTTTTCCATGGCTTTCAGATAAATTGATATGTAGAGCAAATTATAGAAAAATCTTTTTTCAAGTTATTGCAATAAAGAGCCTATGTTTAACAACTGTTGCGGGCAGTTTTATTTTGGATGTTCAAAACTTATTTCAATATGACTACGATCAGTGGCGGATTAGCCCATAAGCGCAAGAGGCGCGTGCTTGGGGCCTCCACATTTAAGGGGCCTCAAAAATACCATATTTTATAAATTCTTATATTTTAATTTCAGTTTTCGATATCCATTATTATTCTACGAAGAGTTTTTTAACACTTTTATGTTATTTGAAAAACAGGGCCTCCGAAATTTAGTGCGAAAGTGCTTAATCCGCCACTGACTACGATTGTCAGGTCCGTGGTCGAAAGGTAAACGTCGATGGCTTCGGTCGCAGTGTTCATATTTTTTGAATCCCATTTCAGATTGTTTAATTTTTTAATCAATCAATGAATTTATGCTCGAAGGTATGGATCTCTGTGATGTCTTACATTCCCTCTCTCATCCGAACCCTAAAACGAAGCGAGAGCTATTAGCTCACCACTAGTCCAGTCCTACTTCTGTCATTCTATCCCCACCACACTCTCTTAAAAAAGAGAGGTTGAGTAACAGGCAGATTTAAAAGAAATACTTTTGCTGAGATCCCCGAGAGTTGAACTCCATTTCAAGTCCATATGCCCTACATTGGGATACTAAAAACATGATTTTTAAAAATAACTGTGTATTCTCGTAATAATAGTAAAATATTCGTGGTAGAATATCATAATGCTTTAATAATTATTTTATTAGCAACGAATCTGTCATCAACCAATTGATTTTATTGTTTTTTTTTAAACTTTTGGTTGAATATTATTAAATGTCTATACCACTTATAGATTGATCAAGTATTCGACAAGACTAATATCTCTTCTAGAAACACTCGATTTGATTATGGCCCAATGTATGAGCCAAGAACAGGGTAATGTAATTTATCAAGAACTAGACATAAGCAGGGGTGGATTTAAGTTCCTTGTAAAATCTACGCGGAATGACTAGGGTGGTTGCACATTTAAATTTATTTACTCTTTATACTAATTCCACTTTTATTTAATATGATCAGGACCAGTTTTGTTCATGACTAGCATTATCAACTGATCAGTGAAGTGGAGTTAACGCATATTTTTAAAAATATAATGTCGTTTCACCAAGTATTGACTGTGAACACCCTAATAGTGAAAAATAAAATTGTATAACCTAAAATTTACATTTATTTTTTGACACCATGTCCGCTCACCATCCTTCTCTCCATATGGCCGCCCGATGAAGCTCATCTAAGCAAAAGTTGGTATACGAAAACTGTTTGTTACTTAGCTCAAGCATTATTTTTCGGAAATACTAAAAATAATAAAAAAGATGGGGATATATCAAAACTAATAGTTTTCTAATCGCTATCAATATGCCTTGTTTTAAGGATCAGATAAGTGGGAGAGGAATATCCCGATCCGACGTCACAAACATCCATGCCTTTGTCTTAAGTCTAAAATGATTAAAATAGCCAACGTTTGATACGTCTTACTTCCAGACGTTTTAAGATATTCAACACAAAATTTTTGTAAACGATGCTTTGCACATTCTTTTCCTCTAACCGTAATTGTCCACAGTTTTGAGAATGAAAGTTCATAATATTCCGTGGCGGATTAACCACTTTGGAGGCCCTAGGCGCAATAAATTTTGGAGGCCCTGTTTTTCTAATAACATAAAAGTGTTGCAAAATTCTTCGTAGAATAATAATGAATATTGAAAACTCAAATTAAAATATAAAGATTTATATAATTTATGCTATTTCTGAGGCCCCTAAAATTTGGAGGCCCCAAGCGTGCGCCTCTTGCGCTTATGGGGTAATCCGCCACTGATAATATTGTTAACATTGTAAAATGATTAACTAAGAAAAACTTATTGAATTCTCCGACATACATCGATATTATTCATCGAGTTTTTAAAATGAATTGTATTAGATTGATAAATAACCCCCTTTTCCAGCGGTGGGCTTCCAATACGTTAACAAGGGGCTCGCTTAATCTCGAAGCAATTTTTAGTGTTCTGAGGAAGGAGTGAATTTTCTTATCGATCCTATGCAATTATATACGATACTTAAATAAGCAATCGATTTTTACTCAATACACGTATAATATGTAACAATACGGAATTTACCACAAGCTTACCAATGTAAGTAGCTAAACATGTACTATTCTGTATACTGAAGCTGTCAAAGATAATATATAAATTCGAATATGCAGTTATAAACTAATTTTATATGAGAATATATTTTTCTCATAAGTTAACAAGGGGCTCGCCGGCCTCAGTAAAATTCAACAAGGGGCTCGCGCGAGCCCCTGCGAGCTCCCCTCCAGCCAACCTCTGCCCTTTTCCAAAACACCGCGAGTTTTTTCGACATTAAGATAGTTCCTTATTAGCCTATTGGTAGCTCACCGTTGTCTACTCATTTGGTTTTAAAATGTTACAACCGCCATTATAGTGATATCATCTTGCCCTTTCCGCGAGCATAGTAAACATCCACCCCTGAAGTAAGTGACTGCATTATGGATGAGATGAAACGTCTCTAAGCAAAATTTATGCGGAACGAAAATAGGGACGGTCGATCGATATCAAATTCTTAATAAACAAAGTTATTGCAAGCGAGTTCCCATATATATATAGAAGTTTCCGCACAAGGTCGATTGGATAACAACCTTAAAAGTTGTGCGATGTTACGCATATAAAAAGTTTGCAACTTCGATTTGTGTACTGCCAATCTTTGACTTACGCACGATTCACTTTTTCATACATTAACAAAAATGTTGGTATAGATATTGAATAGTATATTAGAAAATTAATGAAGTATTTCTTGCTTCTCAAACAGCACACGGACCAAATAGTTAAAGTTACGCGCTACCTAAAAGTATTATTAAAACCAAAATTTTTTGAGAACTCCAATTCAACAATATATTTTTATACTGTACAAATATATAATTAAAAATAGACCGTGGTCTAGTTGGTAAGCGATCAAGCTAGTCTGGGTCCAAGTCCCAATAAGTTTAATGTGAAATTTAGGTTTTTTTCTTTTTAAATATGAGATCTTAGATATGCGTATTTGTGAAGTCTCGCTTTCGTTTCAGTCAAGTTTATCTTTGTTAATATTTGGCGCTTTGAAATTAGCAGTAGTACCACTTTTAACATTTAAATAAATCAATGCAAACACGTCATCGAAATATATTCATTATACACCAAATGCTTAGAAATAAAATGATCTTTTCTAGTAGAGTAGGAATACATTTCATTCGACCCCAGATTCAAATTTCATTAAATTTTCTTTGAATGCTTCCCTCATAGAAGTGGTCAACATTTTTTTTTAAAGAAATTTTACTGATTGTCGGAGTTGGTAAATTTATGTAAAATCAAAATAGATTTATCAAATCAAAAACCATTTGAATTAAGTATGATTAATTTTTCAATCAATGACCGCAATATTAACCCTCTACCACCCTTTCAATTAAAAAAACGGAAGCTATAAGCTATCTAATAGTTTTTTTGCTAGTTGCATCATTCTAGCCTCATAGTTTCAGTAGAAGAAATATTGAGCGATTGAATATAAACTAGTCTCGTTAAATATGCTCTACATTTGGAGTGGAAATGGTAGATAAAAAGTGGCAGGTAATTGGGTTCAAGTTCATCTACTCAACAGTGGTTACCAGACTCTATCATATATATATAATAGAAAGAATTCGCAATTGCTTAATCATTGAAAAACTGAATTTACTTTTTTTATTTTTCCTTACTTCCTCATATCTATAAAAATACGAAAATATTAAAATGATATTTTTTTGCAGATATTTTGCCTTTTAAAAAGATTTATTATTAACTATAAAAAAAAGCACCAATAAAAAGTGAACTACTTTTATAAGATACTTATTAAAAGTCAATCGCCATGAAACATTTAGATTAAAAGTAAATATCAACCTCAAAAAGGTTGGATACCATTGCTGAAGGAAAGGTATCTTATTTCTTGACAAAGTGTTGCAATATGTAAAAGGTTTTTCTCATTTTTAAGCTTCATGTAGTAAATCTTAACTTCAAACAATAATGCGAATAAATGAGTGTAGTTTAAAACTAAGGAAGTGGATTTTATTGGGGTGAATAAAATATTATGCTCTTATAAAACAGGGCTGTCATTAGTCCCGATACGCCGGGAATATTGGGAAACGTCACTATTATTGACAGTGGTTTCCCAACGATACAGAAACGGTAATATCTCATTCCATGCAGTTATCAAATTGAGACACAAGGTGGCTCTCTTAAGATATAAAATATTCGCTTTATAAGATATAAAATATTTGTTAATGATCAAAATCCACTAAATAAGTAAAATAATTGAGATATTTAGTAATCCTTTGGCAAAAGACTATTTTCATTTATATATTCCTAACATTTCTTTATTCATAAGCATGCATAAATGAAAAGATCTGAAACCAAACGTCAAACATCCAGCGGTGGGCTGCCAATATTTTAACAAGGGGCTCGGTAAATCTTATTCATTTATTTGTATCAATTTTTGCTCCCAATGTGGAGCATATGACCTCCTAATAAAAGTATCTCAAAAAAATGTTTTTTTTACGAGAACTGTTTGTTACTTAGTCGCTCGACCTCTCTTTCCCAAAAAAAAAGGTAGTAGGGATAGAATGATAAGACTAAGAGAGAACTAGTGATTATCTTGAATCCACGAGTTCCGGCACGGAAGTCCACAACGCTGAATGAAAAAATGAAGGGGCAAGGGGTCTTGTTTCATAATAAAATTTAACCATCTACAGAAATTGCAGTTCGGTGATGATTTATCTAAGACGAATGATTTTCTTATCTTAACAAGGGGCTCGCCGGCCGCGCTGAAATTTAACAAGGGGCTCGCGCGAGCCCCCCGAGCCCCCTCCAGCCCACCCCTGAGGACATCTGTCTGACAGGCACGTCACGGTTAAGGTTATGTCACGTAAGCCACGCATTTTTTGTATTAAGTATGTAGAAATCTGAGTCCCTTTAGTTGCTGGGCCTTCATGCATTGGCATGACTCTGCTATGAGGTGCTACGCCACTGAGGTATTTATTTATTTACTAGCTGTAAGCCCGTTGACCTCAACGGGGGGATTTTTGTTGCATTTTTAAGTAGTCAGAAAATTACAAACCTATTTATTGAATAAGCCAGAGATTCTAAAAATAAAATAAATATATCGGGGCATATATCGACAGCCCTGCCCTGTAGTATTTAAATTGTAAATTATTTAATTTTTGGAATAATGTTCAAGGTTGCTAACAATCATTTTTCGTAGTATATATATTTTATTCAACTAATTTTCAAGTACGCTAACAAAAATATTTCGTAGAAAAAGAAAAAGACCCGAGGACATCAGTACGCACACATTTGTGAATTGTGAATTGTTAATTGTGATTTGTGAAAAGTGGTTATTTTATCGACTATTAATATATAGATTTTGGAATTTTTAGAATAATCTAATATTCTAATTTTTAGAATAATTTAATATCTATTGAACTTTTTTTTCACTTCAATGGAATGTGAGAAAAAAGTCGGAAAATAAATGGGCAAAGAATTAAATTATATTTATATAAAAAATGCAATATTCACATGCAAAATATTATAAATTAATTGGACATTTTATCAAAACAAAATTATCAAAATTTTGACTTATTCTCCAAATAGAACTTGTTTTTTAGAATATATATAATGATTTTTACTGACGTTATTTTACTACACATACTGAAACTATGCTTTCGCCAACAACTAACTATACCACGTATGTATCTAGATTAAAAACAAATCTTGAAATAATTGCGTCTTATATTTATTTTTTGAAAAACTTATTTCGCTAGTCAATCGGATTTTGTTATTTTGATAGCATTTATTTTCATACGATCAAGATGTAATGTGATTTAAAAAGAAAGTTTTCAAAAAAAAATAATGTTATAAACCAAAAAAAAACGCTCAAGGCTAGATTCGAACTATCAACCTTCTAACTTCGAACTATCAAAAAAAAATGAAATTTTCCATGTTACAATCAAATGCATATTTATCAAATTAATCAGAATAAATTAACTTCACTAATTCGCCAAACGGAGCTTATTTTTAGGAATATATGAGTCTTTAAGGGAAAAAAAGGGTGAAACTTTTCCATTTGACTTTTAAGTGCAATTACGTTTTCAATTATTTTTTGTGGGAACTGTCATCAACTTTTAATTTTATGTGAAAGTTTTTTCAATAAATAAGCATAAAAAAGTAATACAAAATAACTTAGATTATTCCACGTATTGTGCTACAAACTGTGACACGTGTTTCGCCTATTTCAGAGGCATCCTCAGACAGACTTACTTTCAGTAAGTAAAAGTAAGTCTGTCTGAGGATGCCTCTGAAAGAGGCGAAACACGTGTCACAGTTTGTAGCACAATACGTGGAATAATCTAAGTTATTTTTTATTTTATATTCAAATGAACTTCCACAAAGTTACCGACGAATCCATCGAAAGCATGAACAATGTATTTTAGAGAAAAAATGATTTAAGTTATGCAATAAAAAGGGTGGGTTCAGTTCACTTTTTCCCATCATCCTAACTTGGCTCACTTTGCCGTATTTTAATCTCGTTGTCCCCAATCTATCAAACTATTTCGCTTACTTTATTTATATTACTATTTGAGCATAAATTTACCTTTTCCAAAGCATAGACTCGTTTACTCGTTATTTAAAACAAAAGATACAAAATTATTAAATTATCGGGATAAATTCTAAATACCCTCTGTTAAAACGTAAAATATTTAATAGCCGTCAGCATACATATGACACACATGGAATATTTGCATTTAACTGTCGAAACTATATTATGTAAAATAAACCACATTCATTATTTGACAGGTGTTCCATTTTTGAATCTTGAATACAAACAATCGAAGTCGGTTTGTGAATCACAAATATCGTTCCATTTTCAAATTTTAATTTATATACACTATTTTTATCGCCTTGATAATTATGACGTTAGCTCAGTTGATAGAGAGCTCGACTGGTAATCCAGAGTTCTGTGTTCGATCCACGGTCGCGGCGTTTTTTTGTATGAAATTTTTTCAGCGACTTGATTTGTTTCGTCAAATAATAAACAGTGTATTGGGAAAATATGTCTTTAGTATGAATAAAAATATTGCGTCAGCGGAGCTTTGAGGAGGGAGGGGGAAGGGGCAGGGGGAGGGGAAATCGCGGACAATCATGCAATCATGCAATCATACGGACATTATCGAGTATTAATATATAGACTAGCTGTAAGCCCGTTGACCTCAACGGGGGGATTTTTGTTGCATTTTTAAGAAGTCAGAAAATTACAAACCTATTTATTGAATAAGCCAGAAATTCTAAAAATAAAATAAATATATCTCGGGGCATATATCGACAGCATGCCCTGTTGTATTTAAATTGTAAATTATTTAATTTTTGGAATAATGTTGAGTTTGCTAACAATTATTTTTCCTATTAGCAGAAATATACCTCGTAAATTACCTAATTTTTGGAATAATGTTTAAGTTTGCTAACATTTTTTTTCGTAGTGACAGAAATTTCGTAAAATATTAAATCTTTGGAATAATGTTCAAGTTTGCTAACAATCATTTTTCATAGTAGCATAAATCGACCTCGGCGCATATATCGACAGCCCTGCAGTTTTAAATTGTAAATTACTTAATTTTTGAAATAATGTTTAAGTTTGCTAATAATCATTTTTCACATGCAAAATGGTATAAATTAATTGCACATTTTATCAAAACAAAATTATCAATTTTCCATGTTACAATCAAATGCATATTTATCAAATTAATAAGAATAAATTAACTTCACTAATTCGCCAAACGGAGCTTATTTTTAGGAATATATGAGTCTTTAAGGGAACCAAACATAAAAATGGTGAAACTTTTCCATTTGACTTTTAAGTGCAATTACGTTTTCAATTTTTTTTTGTGGGAACTGTCATCAACTTTTAATTTTATGTGAAAGTTTTTTCAATAAATAAGCATAAAAAAGTAATACAAAATAACTTAGATTATTCCACGTATTGTGCTACAAACTGTGACACGTGTTTCGCCTATTTCAGAGGCATCCTCAGACAGACTTACTTTCAGTAAGTAAAAGTAAGTCTGTCTGAGGATGCCTCTGAAAGAGGCGAAACACGTGTCACAGTTTGTAGCACAATACGTGGAATAATCTAAGTTATTTTTTATTTTATATTCAAATGAACTTCCACAAAGTTACCGACGAATCCATCGAAAGCATAAACAATGTATTTTAGAGAAAAAATGATTTAAATTATGCAATAAAAAGGGTGGGTTCAGTTCACTTTTTCCCATCATCCTAACTTGGCTCACTTTCCGTATTTTAATCTCGTTGTCCCCAATCTATCAAACTATTTCGCTTACTTTATTTATATTACTATTTGAGCATAAATTTACCTTTTCCAAAGCATAGACTCGTTTACTCGTTATTTAAAACAAAAGATACAAAATTATTAAATTATCGGGATAAATTCTAAATACCCTCTGTTAAAACGTAAAATATTTAATAGCCGTCAGCATACATATGACACACATGGAATATTTGCATTTAACTGTCGAAACTATATTATGTAAAATAAACCACAATCATTATTTGACAGGTGTTCCATTTTTGAATCTTGAATACAAACAATCGAAGTCAGTTTGTGAATCACAAATATCGTTCCATTTTCAAATTTTAATTTATATACACTATTTTTATCGCCTTGATAATTATGACGTTAGCTCAGTTGATAGAGAGCTCGACTGGTAATCCAGAGATCTGAGTTCGATCCACGATCGCGGCGTTTTTTTGTATGAGAAATTTCACTGATTTGATTTGTTTCGTCAAATAATAAACCAGTGTATTGGGAAAATATGTCTTTAGTATGAATAAAAATATTGCGTCAGCGGAGCTGGTGAGGAGGGTGGGGGAAGGGGCAGGGGGAGGGGAAATCGCGGACAATCATGCAATCATTCGGACATTATCGAGTATTAATATATAGATTGCTTCAAATCAGAAGTACAGTTCATGGCATTACAGCTGACGCCAATCGTTCATTTGACAAATATAATTAAAATTAAAAAAAACAGTACATAATACATCAATGTATAAAAATATTTTGGACATACATTATCAAAAAATAAAAAAGTAAAACTTACCTATCAGTTCACAAATATTTGTACTGAAATGTCACTTGCATGACGCAGTATACGCTCGTCGCACATGTCTGCTTCGCCTGCGTCTCAGCATATGTCTAGCCTCTTAATCGACGGACTTGGCGCCTTATTAAAATAATTAAAGCATAAGTTCCCAACCTTTTAGGGTGACGACCAATGTTCCCTCTAAGCTGCGCGCGTGCGTGGCCGCGCAGCAGTTGGGAACTCATTTCGGGTTGGCGCGCATTACAAGACAGTTGGTCAATTAATATTTAATCGGTCCGCGCAGCCTTTGAAATTTTCGCGCAGCTAACCTCTTGCCTTAGAGGGAACATTGGTGGCGACCCCTTTTTATAAAAGCCATGTGAGCCGTGGCCCCAATGCAATTGAAAAGGGCATTTTTTTTTTCAACAAGGTAATTTTAGTTGACTGTAGTTTTAGTTTTGTTGTTCAAATCCAAAATCGAAAAAAGTTGGCGACCCATAGGTTGGGTACCCGTGAATGAAAAGCTTTTCGAAGGACAAAATCCTGGTGATAATAATATGCAAATAAATAACAACAAAAATAATAATGAAAACATGTTCAAATTATCTGATAACTGAAATTAACAAACAAAGAAAGTAATATATTAAAAACAGAGATATTGATTGATATTGCTGAAATAATAAACTGAAATTTATATTCTTTACTTCATTTATTTGAATATTCAAATGTTTTGTTCTAATTTTGTTATTGTGGGTGAAAAAGTTTCTTCCTTTTATTTATTTATTCTTAAAAAAACATTCAATAATAATAACCGCCTGAGGCTTTCAAAATAATATTTCTCCCTTCAGTCGCCATGCCAGTATCCAAATAAGTTATCTTTCCCTTAATATAAATAAATTAATAATCAGTGATTGTATACAGAAGGCAAACATTCCGTCAGGTTATTTACCTCAGAATTCGGTATGATATTTATCAAGTAAGTTATAATTGAATAAAGTAACTATTTGCCTGCTCCTCTGAAATAATTAATTAACACAAATGTTGAATATTGTTTTCTGAGATTTTTCAAGCTGCGGCACTTATTTACAATGGGGAACAAAATAAATGGTCGGAGTTTAAATTAATTTTTGGTCAGAATTCAAATAAACTTTCGGTCCGAATAACATTCAATTTTTGATTTCGACTGAAGGTGCTTGGTGGAATTTCAATATCAAACTTGAATCGTTCAAACTATGTACACTCCCACAGATTTATCTGTGGGAGTGTACATAGTTTGAACGATTCAAGTTTATTCAATTTTTGGTCAGAATAAATATATTATACGGTCAAATTTTTATAACCATTTTGGTTAGGTTAGGTGTTTTTTAATTTCATTTAAATTATGATCATTTTATACAAATTCTGACCATTGTAATATAAATTCAGACTAATGTGATAAAAATTATGACCGAAACTGTATTAAAAATTCATACCGGTTAAATACGAGCCTTAATAATGTCACAAAACTGGCAGAAATTGAAACTAACGAAATTGAAAAAAAAACGAGTAAAGTACATAAGAGTGAGTGAAACGGTCTACAGCGACATCTAAAATTGAGAAAAAATACTTATTTACAAACATTCATCAATGATAAAATCAAGCTAAATAAAATATTTAAGTTTGAAAAAAGAAGGCCATGTAAAGATTGTGATCAAGAAAACTGACCTAAAATAAGTTAATATGTTGTTAATTGAACTTATCTAATATTATCAGTCTCCGTGTACTCCAAGGTAATGTATATTTCATAATTTTCCTTCTGCCCAAGGTCACCAAAAAACATTTTTTGTGTTTCCTGTAAAAAGTGTGGGCTACGTCCTTATATACGATATAGAATTCATAATAATTTATTTTATCATGTATATAACCTTTGAAACAGTAGGTTTGGAGATGTAATATTTTAACACATATAACACACAATATATCATATATGTATAGGTTATTTTTGGTACATTTCAGTATTTAACTAATTTTAAACTAAAATTGAATATACAGTATTTTAGCCATCGAAATAAAACGTACGGAATTCTTAAAATAGTTTATTTCTGAAAGAAATATAAACTAATGGAAACATATTATTGTGATTGTGTTTATGAAAACACAGAAGCTCAATAATAAACAACAAAATAATAACATATTTCCGCACATGTAGGTTTACAAGAAAAATAATTACAGGGAATGTTAACGCTAAGATAGTCTTTTCAGCCAATTTCTTTTTGATGCTTATATCTATTTTTTTTAAATCCATGTCCGCTCCTAATGTGGAGCATATGGCCTCCTAATAGAGGTATCTCAACAGAAGTTTTTTCTACGAGAACTGTTTGTTACTCAGTCGCTCAACCTCACTTTTTTTGAATGTGAGTAGTAGGGAAAGAAGGATAAGGCTAGAACAGGACTAGTGGTTGGCTAATCGCTATTGCTACACCCAGTTATTAAAGGATCAGAAGGATGGGAGCAGAGGAAATGACGTGAATTGACATCACAAACACCCAGTCTTCGATCATAACTTTGAATTGAATAGTTCCCAAATTCACTGTGATCTGACCGGGAATCGAACCCAGACCTGCGTGATCGGTAGATCAAGCTCTAACCAACTGAGCCACAGCAGGCGAATCTATTATAATGTGAAATAATTTATATTAGGAATATAACTGCATGATTTACAGTAAGCTGTGATTTTTTGCTATTAGTAAATTAAGCTCTCGAGAGGTGAAGTGAGCCATGTATTAAAATGGTTAAACTTTTCTATTTTACTTTGAAGTACAATCACGTCTTTATTTCGTGTTTTAGTGCAGGGTTTCTCAACCGGGAGTCCTGTGACCACCCGGGGGGCCACAGAGGTTTTTTTTTGTTTTGGGGAGCCACAGCACAGTTTAGAAGAAGAGCTTAAAAATACAAGTCCCACACTGGTTATTTCGGCAAATCCGCAAATTCTAATTTAGAAAGACAAAACAATGGTTATGGTATGGGGAGCACAGACAAATAAAGACAGTCCAAAGCTCAATTCACTTTTACGATGCGTTAAGTCACATAGAATATTATGACGCATCTAACTATTTTTTCCTAAAATACAACTTGTCTCACACCTGAAACCACCTTTCAGGGGTTCAATTTTCTAATGCTGTATATACATACATATTTGAAGAAGTATAATTTCAATGATAAAATATTTAAACATATATATTTTTTAAACCATGTCCGCTCCCAATGTGGGTCATATAGACTCTTATTGGAGTTAATCTCAACATTTTTTTAAGAGAACTGTTTGTTTGTCAATAGTGCAACATCTCTTTTTTTAAGAGAGCAGGGGATTGAATGTTATTACTAAGTAAGTAGTAAGCCAATCGTTATCGCTACAACCTGTATATCAGATAGGTCGGATGGACGAGAGAAAATTTCAGACTTCACAGACATAATCAATTTATCAAAACTGACTTCTCTGGGATTTGAGCCTGTGTGCACCGTAACCGTAGCCAACGACGTCCACCACTGGACCACGGACCCGACGTTATATAAGATAACGATAAATACAATCGATGGACTCAGCGCAAATTTTTCGGAAATTAATTTTCAATATTAAATAATTTGTTATTCTACTGATTGTGTTACTCATGATTGTAACACACGTTTGTGCACAACTAATATCTTTGAATCACCAACTATGATATAAAATTATAATTAAATACTAAGTATAAAGATTTGAAAATCAATGACTATTTAATAAACAGAATTCTCGCTACATTAAAATTAACAACAGAAGTCTTTGAAGATAAAATTTTATATTATCATTAAAAATATTTCTGAAAATACCAAAAGGAAAAAAGAAAATATGGAGTGAAAATTGTTCAAATTTATATACCACTGATTGCCACCCTTACTGAGAAATGTATTTGGGCAAGCTGTTTCACAAAATATAGTCAATTCCTTTATTTGCCAAGTAATATAGATTGAACTGTCGATGTATTTTTTGCATACAAAAAAATGTCTATCCATAATACAAATATTATTTATTATATGTTCATTTATTACATGACTTAATTTGAAATATCAGGATTGGTTTTTCCTTTCTATGAGTATTATTAATCAATACAATAGTATGTATGTATTAATATTAGTAATATGACAATTTATGGGTTAGGAACTAACTCAGGTCGCATTGGTCTAAAAATTAACACTAGTAAAACCAATGTGATGTGTAACCAAACATGTCATGACTCTGATAGGACCCTTACTAGCGCGGGACAGATCATCGAGAGGGTTGACAGCTTCAGATACCTCGGCGTACTTATCCCCGAAGACGGTAGTACAAAAAAGGAGCTCGCCATTCGTTTAGGAATGGCTGGAGCAACATTCAACTCAATGCGGACTGTCTGGGACACACAGCTGTACTCGATTAAAACCAAATGCCACTTATTCAACGCTTGCATTCTGCCGGTATTGCTTTACGGTTGCGAATCATGGCACATGACGAAGACTCAGAAAAACCGTATACTGAGCTTCGAGAACAGATGCTTGCGTCGGATAATGGGGGTGAGGTGGTTTGATTTTGTGAGGAATTCAGAGATGAAGGAGCGTACAAGACAGCGTCCCGTCACGTCAGTGGTTATGGAGAGACGTTGGAACTGGCTGGGTCACGTGCTGCGGATGCCTCCGGAAAGCCTCAATCCTGCCTGCCTTTTCTTTCGACCGGTGGGATTCCGGCGTCCCGGACGTCCGTCGGGTACTATCCATAGGATGTACTCGGCGGAACTGAGGGATGCTGGCATGTCATGGGAGGAAGCAAAGCAATTGGCAGGAGACAGGGAAACATGGAGGTGCCGCGTGGCGGCCATATGCTCCACATAGGGAGCGAACATGGCTAAAGAAGAAAGAAGAATATTATCAATAGTATACCAAATGAAATTTGTCAACTTTGTCATTCCACTGGTTGCGTCACATTTAGTTATCATAAAAAAATTTTCACCGAGTATCAAACAAATTAATCTAAATGATTTATTTACAAATTTATTATTTTTGGAATTAACTGTTGATTTAATTAATTAATTAATTAAAAAGAAATCGTTTTGTCAGAAAGGGGTCATTTTCTATCGATGATAAGTAAGAGATGTTCTTCTCAACACAATTATGTTTGCAGTCTTTTATTACGCTGACATAAAAGTACTTTGACCCTTATACAGCAGAATCCTACGTAATTATAATTTATTAGATAATAAACCCATTATGAAAACGTTACGGAAAGATGAAAGATATTAAATTTATTATCGCATTAAAAATAAATGACCGCCATTTTGCTCCAGGTGTTTATTTATGATCTCATTTCAAATTAAGGAAAACGTCTTTTGTTTTGAAAGCTTTTTGTGAACCTTTCTTTCGTTTGGGTGGATAATGTAATAATTATAGGAAAATTAATTATGTCTCCAACGTTAACACAAATCAAAAACATTTTTTCTAAGAATTTAAAATTTCGTGCGAAAGAGTACGACGGCTTAAAAATATAACATTGTATAGATATGGAGTAAAAGATTTATTACATAATGTGAGGGATGAGGAATAGGGAGTCAAAATACCTTTGTTGTGAGGATATTATTTATGAACGACCTCTTTAATTATTTATTTACCTTAACTAATTTAAAATTAACATTTATTAGTACAATATTGTATTATATAAAACCAGATCCAAACAAAATTTCATGTTCACCAGTGGCGGTTCCTGACCTAAAATCTTGGGTGGGCTAGAGAAAAGCATATTTCCACTTCACCTTATACATTAACCTACAAGCAAATTAACAAATACTACGACACTACTGCAATGCATAAATTATTATATAATAAAATCAATGCTAATGTAACTAAGAAATAATAGAATACGGAACCCTTAAATTCGTCTCTTTCAAAGTGAAATAACAAATACAAAGAGCAATACAGAACTGTCAGTGAGAGTCAATACCTGTCACTTTCATACAATACAACGATATTAGTATTTGTGTTTCAATGCATAAGTATGCGTAATGGGCAGATTCAGTTTAGCCCCCAACGATCTACAGAAGCTTGACAGATTGAAACACAATCGTTTGTGTTTGATGACGTTTCCGTACATACAAATACAAAAAAAAATCTAATCGTGCTTGATTGCGCCCCAGTGTAAAGAAAAATTGTCTGTGGATACGGGCTTGAACGATTTAGCCCTTGAGTCTTTGGTGTTGCCAGACTGACGTGACGTTGCCTGTTCTCTATGAAGTATTTATAGGGTTATTGTTTTTTTTTTATGCTGGCTCAGTTTAAAATTGTAATACAAAACACAATCGAGAATATGATTGTAGGTAGACGTAACATTGTCTTATATTGACAGAGGAAAATTAAAACAAAGATATTATATTCATTTGGGAAAGGTTAGTTACGCTTATAAATGTATTTATTTTGTTCAGCGGCCGAATTGCTGTTCATTCTTATTCAGCCATCCAAAGTTTTGGGTGAAAAATGCAGGTCGGGCTTAGCCCACCTAGCCCAGTACCTAGAACCGCCACTGATGTTCACTACTGTCAAAATTATTGTAAATGGGTTATTTCAGTAACATTAAATAATTTTATTATTTTCGATGGATTCGGTGACAACATAATGGAGTTCTACCAAGTAAATGCGAAGTCAATCAATAACTTTATGAACCGCCATGAAGTAAAGCGAATCAAGTAGCAAAATGGTAACACTTTTCTTTTGGACTTTTAAGTACAATCGCGTCTTTATTTGATTTGTCTCGAGGACACATGTTTAAAATCGTGAAAGCGTTGTTTATTATTAATACAGATTTTTTTTGTAGCAAGAACACTTGAGTTTATATTGGTGTTTTGATAAAGTAATTATAATCTCAAGACATTTCGACAAGCCCGAACGCGTAGAGTTAAAGCTTTTGATTAAACTTACTTTACGAGACAGGGATTTAAAGTCGTAGCAGGTGGTTGTGGTTATTCCATTGAATTTTCTTGGAAATGTATGGTTTGAGTTGATATTGATATAACAACATCGTTCCCAATTAGTCAAAAAACGTTATGCTCTGAGTAATTTATATCAAAATAATCTGCTTTCAAACACGTACAGAAAAACATACAAATTCGATGAATTCTATAATATTTAAAAATATTATGTAAACATGAAATATTTAAAATTAAATATATTAACCGGATGGCTGCCACAAGCGTCTTAAGGCGCGAACATTTCCGTGAACGGTACGCCAATCATACATAAAATGACGTCTTCGGACGCACGCTTTGAACGGGATTTTACTAACGTAAATCAATTATGTTAAACATACAACTGTGTCGAACACACAACGACATCTATTGGGAATATCGTCCTATACTCACAATTGAAACAGTTTTCGTTTTTACTACTTGAAATGTAATTTGAAATAAGTCTGTCTCCGAGTATGAAGATGGCGCAAAATTCAGGGGTGGCAGTCATATTATCACAGTTTATACTACGGGCTTCCCCGTATTCCCGGGAAAATATTAATTTCTGTTCATGTTTGGCGTATATAATATATAATATATATTTAGTTCGCGTATTTTCTATGACAAAATTTGTGACAACCCTGATGTGTCATAAACATTTTAACATTGTTATTATGTATAAATGGCGGCACAATCGCATCGTCATCGGCGCACTCTTCATTTATTTGGTAAGTTTTAACAAATAAACTTTAAAACATTTTCAAAAACGATAAATTAAAAAATATATATAATTGCAATTAAACTCGTGGCGTGCGAGGTACCGCCATACATACACCTGCTGGCAGTTAAAAGGTTAATCAATATACACTTTAATGCATTAATTGCTATGCCATTTATTTTTTTTTATTTTTATAGGCACACAATTAACATGCATAGCAGATTTTAAAAGAAATCTTACACAATATTATATTAAAAAATAAAACACTTTTGTATTAATTCCGTATATTTTATTTTAAATCAGTACCGGCTTACTCGTTACAATCAGCTGATGGAGAAACAGGTCGTGATCTAAAATAAATTATGTGGAATTATTTATTGCATTATATTTTTGATGTCGTAAAAGTTTGATAAAGAAATTTCTAATACAGAACTCGTTATTTTAGAATTAAATGTATGCAGGAGAAAGAAAATCTTCAGTTTATAAGATACCACGTTTAGCCAAGAATTGCCTATAAAGTGTTCACAGTGAATACCTTAAAAATTAAATATCTATATATTAATAGTCGTTAATGTCCGTCCGTCCGTCCGTCCGTCCGTCCGTCCGTCCGTCTGTAAATTGTCCCCGATTTCCCCTTCCCCTCCTCCGCCCCAGCCACGCTGTCAACATTTTTTTATTCATACTAAAGAGATACTTTTTTCGTTTGTATATTATGGTCGCGATTTCGCCTTTTCGATGACGTCAAGAAAGACGGTCCCCCTCCCCCCCATCCTGCCCCGCTGTCGTCATTAATTCATTTCTTCATTTTTCTCTGACGTCATGAGTGAATTTTTGAAATCATGACATTTTTATTTTATTATGTGTAAAAACAATTAATTTTCAAAAAATATTCTCTCCAGCTGTGGGATTCGATACCATGCCCCAATTTTCATGCGCGTCGTTCGGACGGCTTACACACTGGTCTACGAATCCACTTGAGGAAAGCGATATAAAAACTTTATATAATTTAAATAATACAAAGCAAAAAATAAGAACGCGTTTTAAGTGAACTAATAATGACATCTGTGGGTGAAATCTTGCACTAAACGATATTGAATTCCAAGATTTCCACCTGCAGGGTTGTGAACGGCTATATAGGGCTGCTCAATTATATATAATAATTTAATTAACTATTTATTTATATATATACGAAAAATGGTTGTTAGCAAACTTAAACATTATTCCAAAAATTAAATAATTTACGAGGTCTATTTCTGCTAATAGGAAAAATAATTGTTAGCAAACTTAAACATTATTCCAAAAATGAAGTAATTTACAAGGACTATTTTTGCTACTATGAAAAATAATTGTTAGCAAACTTAAAAATTATACCAAAAATAAAATAATTTACGAAATTTCTGCTTCTAAGAAAAATGGTTGTTAGCAAACTTAAACATTGTTCCAAAAATTAAGTAATTTACAAGGACTATTTTTGCTACTATGAAAAATGGTTGTTAGCAAACTTAAACATTATTCCAAAAATTAAATAATTTACGAGGTCTATTTCTGCTAATAGGAAAAATAATTGTTAGCAAACTTAAACATTATTCCAAAAATTAAGTAATTTACAAGGACTATTTATGCTACTATGAAAAATAATTGTTAGCAAACTTAAAAATTATACCAAAAACAAAATAATTAACGAAATTTCTGCTTCTAAGAAAAATGGTTGTTAGCAAACTTAAACATTATTCCAAATATTAAATAATTTACGAGGTCTATTTCTGCTAATAGGAAAAATAATTGTTAGCAAACTTAAACATTATTCCAAAAATTAAGTAATTTACAAGGACTATTTTTGCTACTATGAAAAATGGTTGTTAGCAAATTTAAACATTATTCCAAAAATTAAATAATTTACGAGGTCTATTTCTGCTAATAGGAAAAATAATTGTTAGCAAACTTAAACATTATTCCAAAAATTAAGTAATTTACAAGGACTATTTTTGCTACTATGAAAAATAATTGTTAGCAAACTTAAAAATTATACCAAAAACAAAATAATTAACGAAATTTCTGCTTCTAAGAAAAATGGTTGTTAGCAAACTTAAACATTATTCCAAATATTAAATAATTTACGAGGTCTATTTCTGCTAATAGGAAAAATAATTGTTAGCAAACTTAAACATTATTCCAAAAATTAAGTAATTTACAAGGACTATTTTTGCTACTATGAAAAATGGTTGTTAGCAAATTTAAACATTATTCCAAAAATTAAATAATTTACGAGGTCTATTTCTGCTAATAGAAAAAATAATTGTTAGCAAACTTAAACATTATTCCAAAAATTAAGTAATTTACAAGGACTATTTTTGCTACTATGAAAAATAATTGTTAGCAAACTTAAAAATTATACCAAAAATAAAATAATTAACGAAATTTCTGCTTCTAAGAAAAATGGTTGTTAGCAAACTTAAACATTATTCCAAAAATTAAATAATTTACGAGGTCTATTTCTGCTAATAGGAAAAATAATTGTTAGCAAACTTAAACATTATTCCAAAAATTAAGTAATTTACAAGGACTATTTTTGCTACTATGAAAAATAATTGTTAGCAAACTTAAAAATTATACCAAAAACAAAATAATTAACGAAATTTCTGCTTCTAAGAAAAATGGTTGTTAGCAAACTTAAACATTATTCCAAATATTAAATAATTTACGAGGTCTATTTCTGCTAATAGGAAAAATAATTGTTAGCAAACTTAAACATTATTCCAAAAATTAAGTAATTTACAAGGACTATTTTTGCTACTATGAAAAATAATTGTTAGCAAACTTAAAAATTATACCAAAAACAAAATAATTAACGAAATTTCTGCTTCTAAGAAAAATGGTTGTTAGCAAACTTAAACATTATTCCAAATATTAAATAATTTACGAGGTCTATTTCTGCTAATAGGAAAAATAATTGTTAGCAAACTTAAACATTATTCCAAAAATTAAGTAATTTACAAGGACTATTTTTGCTACTATGAAAAATGGTTGTTAGCAAATTTAAACATTATTCCAAAAATTAAATAATTTACGAGGTCTATTTCTGCTAATAGGAAAAATAATTGTTAGCAAACTTAAACATTATTCCAAAAATTAAGTAATTTACAAGGACTATTTTTGCTACTATGAAAAATAATTGTTAGCAAACTTAAAAATTATACCAAAAATAAAATAATTAACGAAATTTCTGCTTCTAAGAAAAATGGTTGTTAGCAAACTTAAACATTATTCCAAAAATTAAATAATTTACGAGGTCTATTTCTGCTAATAGGAAAAATAATTGTTAGCAAACTTAAACATTATTCCAAAAATTAAGTAATTTACAAGGACTATTTTTGCTACTATGAAAAATAATTGTTAGCAAACTTAAAAATTATACCAAAAACAAAATAACTAACGAAATTTCTGCTTCTAAGAAAAATGGTTG
The DNA here is from genome assembly GCA_031772345.1 of Himalopsyche anomala. Classification (NCBI taxonomy): domain Eukaryota; kingdom Metazoa; phylum Arthropoda; class Insecta; order Trichoptera; family Rhyacophilidae; genus Himalopsyche; species Himalopsyche anomala. The sequence goes on from CM062830.1 coordinate 3,693,984, forward strand.
TTAGCAAACTTAAACATTATTCCAAAAATTAAATAATTTACGAGGTCTATTTCTGCTAATAGGAAAAATAATTGTTAGCAAACTTAAACATTATTCCAAAAATTAAGTAATTTACAAGGACTATTTTTGCTACTATGAAAAATAATTGTTAGCAAACTTAAAAATTATACCAAAAACAAAATAATTAACGAAATTTCTGCTTCTAAGAAAAATGGTTGTTAGCAAACTTAAACATTATTCCAAATATTAAATAATTTACGAGGTCTATTTCTGCTAATAGGAAAAATAATTGTTAGCAAACTTAAACATTATTCCAAAAATTAAGTAATTTACAAGGACTATTTTTGCTACTATGAAAAATGGTTGTTAGCAAATTTAAACATTATTCCAAAAATTAAATAATTTACGAGGTCTATTTCTGCTAATAGGAAAAATAATTGTTAGCAAACTTAAACATTATTCCAAAAATTAAGTAATTTACAAGGACTATTTTTGCTACTATGAAAAATAATTGTTAGCAAACTTAAAAATTATACCAAAAATAAAATAATTAACGAAATTTCTGCTTCTAAGAAAAATGGTTGTTAGCAAACTTAAACATTATTCCAAAAATTAAATAATTTACGAGGTCTATTTCTGCTAATAGGAAAAATAATTGTTAGCAAACTTAAACATTATTCCAAAAATTAAGTAATTTACAAGGACTATTTTTGCTACTATGAAAAATGGTTGTTAGCAAATTTAAACATTATTCCAAAAATTAAATAATTTACGAGGTCTATTTCTGCTAATAGAAAAAATAATTGTTAGCAAACTTAAACATTATTCCAAAAATTAAGTAATTTACAAGGACTATTTTTGCTACTATGAAAAATAATTGTTAGCAAACTTAAAAATTATACCAAAAATAAAATAATTAACGAAATTTCTGCTTCTAAGAAAAATGGTTGTTAGCAAACTTAAACATTATTCCAAAAATTAAATAATTTACGAGGTCTATTTCTGCTAATAGGAAAAATAATTGTTAGCAAACTTAAACATTATTCCAAAAATTAAGTAATTTACAAGGACTATTTTTGCTACTATGAAAAATAATTGTTAGCAAACTTAAAAATTATACCAAAAACAAAATAATTAACGAAATTTCTGCTTCTAAGAAAAATGGTTGTTAGCAAACTTAAACATTATTCCAAAAATTAAATAATTTACGAGGTCTATTTCTGCTAATAGGAAAAATAATTGTTAGCAAACTTAAACATTATTCCAAAAATTAAGTAATTTACAAGGACTATTTTTGCTACTATGAAAAATAATTGTTAGCAAACTTAAAAATTATACCAAAAACAAAATAATTAACGAAATTTCTGCTTCTAAGAAAAATGGTTGTTAGCAAACTTAAACATTATTCCAAATATTAAATAATTTACGAGGTCTATTTCTGCTAATAGGAAAAATAATTGTTAGCAAACTTAAACATTATTCCAAAAATTAAGTAATTTACAAGGACTATTTTTGCTACTATGAAAAATGGTTGTTAGCAAATTTAAACATTATTCCAAAAATTAAATAATTTACGAGGTCTATTTCTGCTAATAGAAAAAATAATTGTTAGCAAACTTAAACATTATTCCAAAAATTAAGTAATTTACAAGGACTATTTTTGCTACTATGAAAAATAATTGTTAGCAAACTTAAAAATTATACCAAAAATAAAATAATTAACGAAATTTCTGCTTCTAAGAAAAATGGTTGTTAGCAAACTTAAACATTATTCCAAAAATTAAATAATTTACGAGGTCTATTTCTGCTAATAGGAAAAATAATTGTTAGCAAACTTAAACATTATTCCAAAAATTAAGTAATTTACAAGGACTATTTTTGCTACTATGAAAAATAATTGTTAGCAAACTTAAAAATTATACCAAAAACAAAATAACTAACGAAATTTCTGCTTCTATGAAAAATGGTTGTTAGCAAACTTAAACATTATTCCAAAAATTAAATAATTTACGAGGTCTATTTCTGCTAATAGGAAAAATAATTGTTAGCAAACTTAAACATTATTCCAAAAATTAAGTAATTTACAAGGACTATTTATGCTACTATGAAAAATAATTGTTAGCAAACTTAAAAATTATACCAAAAACAAAATAATTAACGAAATTTCTGCTTCTAAGAAAAATGGTTGTTAGCAAACTTAAACATTATTCCAAATATTAAATAATTTACGAGGTCTATTTCTGCTAATAGGAAAAATAATTGTTAGCAAACTTAAACATTATTCCAAAAATTAAGTAATTTACAAGGACTATTTTTGCTACTATGAAAAATGGTTGTTAGCAAATTTAAACATTATTCCAAAAATTAAATAATTTACGAGGTCTATTTCTGCTAATAGAAAAAATAATTGTTAGCAAACTTAAACATTATTCCAAAAATTAAGTAATTTACAAGGACTATTTTTGCTACTATGAAAAATAATTGTTAGCAAACTTAAAAATTATACCAAAAATAAAATAATTAACGAAATTTCTGCTTCTAAGAAAAATGGTTGTTAGCAAACATAAACATTATTCCAAAAATTAAATAATTTACGAGGTCTATTTCTGCTAATAGGAAAAATAATTGTTAGCAAACTTAAACATTATTCCAAAAATTAAGTAATTTACAAGGACTATTTTTGCTACTATGAAAAATGGTTGTTAGCAAATTTAAACATTATTCCAAAAATTAAATAATTTACGAGGTCTATTTCTGCTAATAGAAAAAATAATTGTTAGCAAACTTAAACATTATTCCAAAAATTAAGTAATTTACAAGGACTATTTTTGCTACTATGAAAAATAATTGTTAGCAAACTTAAAAATTATACCAAAAACAAAATAACTAACGAAATTTCTGCTTCTAAGAAAAATGGTTGTTAGCAAACTTAAACATTATTCCAAATATTAAATAATTTACGAGGTCTATTTCTGCTAATAGGAAAAATAATTGTTAGCAAACTTAAACATTATTCCAAAAATTAAGTAATTTACAAGGACTATTTTTGCTACTATGAAAAATAATTGTTAGCAAACTTAAAAATTATACCAAAAATAAAATAATTAACGAAATTTCTGCTTCTAAGAAAAATGGTTGTTAGCAAACTTAAACATTATTCCAAAAATTAAATAATTTACGAGATCTATTTCTGCTAATAGGAAAAATAATTGTTAGCAAACTTAAACATTATTCCAAAAATTAAGTAATTTACAAGGACTATTTATGCTACTATGAAAAATAATTGTTAGCAAACTTAAAAATTATACCAAAAACAAAATAACTAACGAAATTTCTGCTTCTAAGAAAAATGGTTGTTAGCAAACTTAAACATTATTCCAAATATTAAATAATTTACGAGGTCTATTTCTGCTAATAGGAAAAATAATTGTTAGCAAACTTAAACATTATTCCAAAAATTAAGTAATTTACAAGGACTATTTTTGCTACTATGAAAAATGGTTGTTAGCAAATTTAAACATTATTCCAAAAATTAAATAATTTACGAGGTCTATTTCTGCTAATAGAAAAAATAATTGTTAGCAAACTTCAACATTATTCCAAAAATTAAGTAATTTACAAGGACTATTTTTGCTACTATGAAAAATAATTGTTAGCAAACTTAAAAATTATACCAAAAATAAAATAATTAACGAAATTTCTGCTTCTAAGAAAAATGGTTGTTAGCAAACATAAACATTATTCCAAAAATTAAATAATTTACAAAATTTCTGCTATTACGAAAAATAGTTGTTAGCAAACTAGAACATTATTCCAAAAATAAATAATTTACAATTTAAATACTGCAGGGCAGGGCTGTCGATATACGCCCCGAGATATTTCTTTTACTATCAGAATTTCTGGATTATTCAATAAATAGGTTAGTAATTTTTTTTTCACGCCAGT